>MPNW01000544.1:14894-53903 GCA_011800805.1 Hirudo medicinalis
AATTCTCCTTCACATTTGAAGCCGATGAGCTGATGAGGTGTTAATTAATTTATCATGAATAATTAATCACAAGTTAATGCTGAAGTGTTTCTTTATGTATACATTAGTGAAAATTTAAATGACGACTCACGAACAACTTCTCCGAAAATTCGTTGAGCTTCTTCTCGGAGACCAGGGCATTGATAATGTCGTCGCCTATATACGTCGCCATCATCTTTAAAAATAAATTGTTTAACTTATATTTCAAATTAAATCACAATTAAATTTGTTATGCAAAAGTGACTTTGAGTGAAAAGAAAATTTGATTTAAATGCCTTCGAGTCAAAAACACACATGTGGCACTCGACTGAAATTTAAAAAAAAAAAATACGAGTATATTCAAATTCCACAATATCTGCACAATACCTCATCCGATCCATGAATCCATGTCCTTCCTTGACCACTGAGTGAAGTGGTTCTACTCATCTTCAACCATGCCTCATGTTGCCTCTGGAGGACAAGCGCCACCTATGTCTTATTGCATAGGAGTGTCAGGCCGATGAGATCAGGGAAAGAACTTGTGGATTTTTTCGAGAAGGTGAACGAAGGAATCACTGCAATTTATTTTAAAGTTTACAATTGTTTCGTCTTGATAATGTTTGGCATACAAAATTCTACATCATTATGCTTGATCTACTAACCTTCAAAAGCCTTGATCTCACTGTGTTCATCCTGTTCTCCATGAATGCATTAAAAATTGTTAAACAAATTAAACTAACACAAGTAACATTATTTGATAAATTTATTATAAACAAAAATCAAAATGAACCCTCACCGAAAGGGCGCCTTTCCCTGATAATGTCATTTGTGGAGAGGCGATGTTGGGGTTTAACTCCTTAAAAATTATGATTGAAATTATTAATAAAGTAATAACTAAGTAAACCAGCGAAACACTGACTTTCAGTTCCAGGAGCTCGGAATCCTTCTGTTTATCTTCAACTGCATTGACTGAAGTTGGTCTCCTGGCTGGGACGACTTCGTTGAACTTGTTGATATTCTGAAAAATTATTCATAATTTATGCATAAATTTAATAAACGAGCATATAATATGAATGAATCAATTGAGTTGTTAAACAAACCTGCACGAGGACAACACCTTCTCCTGATGATTGTACTTCCAGAGATGAACTGAGACTGAGGTTGGAACGCTTAAAAATCGTAATTGAAGTTATTAATAAATTATTAAAATAATAAATAACTAAACCATTAAAACACCATACGTCAAAATACAGGCTTCCAACGAAGAACGGACTGAGGACTTTGAATGAAAGTTGCTTCTTGTCCGACAAGGTGACGTTGACGTCGACGTTGACATGTTCGTGTTCGTGGTAGTCGTTGTAGAGACGGAAGTACTGAGACAAGGCCTTCAACGCGACATGTGAGTCCTGAAAAAGTGACAAACACTTGCTTTAAATTATTAATATAACTTTTAAATTGTAAAAAAAAACAGTTCTCAAATAATTAATTTGTGCATTTCACCTGCGATTTGACAAACTCTCCATTGGGTTTCATTGCTCTGAGAACAAAATTAACAAATGGTCTTGCAGTATTCAAATCGCCCATGGCCAGAGATGTCAGGATGGCGTATGATGTTGTTTCAATAGAAAGTGAAGAAGCTTCCACGTCCTCCTCCTCCTCCTCCTCCTTCTCATCAACAATCCAATGTTCTTCATCACCTTAAAAATAAAATTGTAAGCATTTGGTTACAAAGTTTGGCAGGCATGTTTAATCTTTAAACAAACTTCTACGAAACAAAACAAATAGCATGACATTATTTCAACCTTCCTGAACTTTCAACAGATCTCTTTTCCTTAGTAGTTCGTAGATTTGGTCACTCTTGGCAAGCGTGAGAGCATAAGCGGCAATGCCGAGAGAATAAGGATCCTTGTCGAGACCTCCCTTCAAGATGACTTTCCAAACGTACTCCACTGATTTCTTGGTCACTGAGTCCACCAGTCGCATCGTTTCTTTGGGAAGCTGTTAAATATTTAATATGTTTAATATATTTCAATATATTCTACATACAATGTCTTCCATTATTTACATCAAGGCTGTTTGAAGCTTCGAGAAGTGAGGCGACCACTTGTGATGTCAGGGGAACATGATGGGATTCTTCGTCCTGCTTAAATATATAAATCAATAAAACATATTTCCAACTAAGAGTCGTTTTTAAAATATCGTATCTCAAGATTTCTAACAACTGTGACTTCATTGTTCTCAACAAAAGACCCGTCTTCCTTCTGCTGCTTGGCCAACCAGTCCACAGATTCCATGACTTGTTTTTTGTCCCAGGAAACCACATTTCTCAGCAGAACTGTGAAATCCAGCATCAAAGAAGTGAGCCTGCACAAAGGTAAAAGCAAAAATTCAATAAATGTCTGTTAACTTCAACTTTGAAGTTAAATCATAAAGTTTAATTCACCAAATGTAACTGGGATAGAAAGAAAAGGACCCATCTTCCTTCCTTTTGTTCAAGACGGATTGCAGAGCTGAAATAAGTTAACAATTTAGTTTTGTCATAAAATTATTTCTATTAATCGCAGAAATAACAACACTTACCATCTCTGACGGACTGGATGCATTCATCTTTACCCACTGGAACTTCCAAAGTAACATTGACAGGCAGCTTTCCCTCGTCATAGTCGACAAGATCTGACTTCTCGAAGAGTGAGTTGTTGGAGATGTGTTCGAGCACACTCACAGCAAGGACAAAACCCATTTTTGTTCTTTCTTCCAGAAGGCCTGTTTTATTATAGTTTTGGCAAACATGCTCAATGGATGGACCCAAAGGATGACCTGTGACAAGAAATTATATTTATTTATTAATAATTAGTTTGTAATGACATTATATATAACATTAATTTAATATAACATTATGATGCAAGTCAGCTACCGTAGATTTTCACATGGGCTCGTTCCGAATTTTCGATTGGGTTTGTGATGTTCTTTGGAACAAGATCGAGGACTTGTTCCCCTTTGAAGTTGTCGAGCAACAAACTTTCTGACGGTACACTGCCCACTTTAAGTTCGACAGATGAGTTGAGTTTGTGGTGAACACCATCGGAGCTGACTTCAACTTCAAATGCGAGTAGCTCTTGCGCTGTTGGTGACGTCTTCACGTGGACCTGAACCATTTGTAACTCTTTCGGCTTTAACTGAAATGATTTATTCGTTAATTTAACAATTATTTCACATGAAATATTCGCAAAACTCACAACAATTTCTTCAAAATGATTGTCTTTGCGGCTCTGTTCTCCTTCCTTAGTAGGCCACCCATGACTTTCTTTTACAGTCACTTGGACCTGCAAATGTTATGAAATGTTATTTGTATTTTATTTTAATAATTAAGTAAAATAAATGTTGCCTAATATTTTAAATGTTACCAAGCATAAGTTAAAATTTACTTTGGTTTCTCTTTCCTGATTGTTGAACAGGTGAACTTCCAAAACAACCTCCTCACCAGGTACCACTGATTGTGGATGTCTCAACGAAGTCAAAACCTTAGATGTTGACACCAGCTGACAAATAAAATACAACGTATTTATTAAAATAATTCTTTTATCGCGAGTAATATTGAAAGAATGCCACACACCTGCACAGGTCTATCACTGACAACGAGACCCTTTCCAGGTGCGAGACCAAAAGCGGCAAGTGTGTAAAGTCTTGCTTCCTCAGGAAGAACAACACGGAGTTTCTCCTCACCTGATTGCCTGAAAAATTGTTCAATGTATTAATAAACATTTGTAATAATAGCTTGTAATTTTACAACTCGTGATTATACATTCAATGAATCTATATTCAACATCTATCAAAAAGTAGACACATTCAACTCACCCAACAGTGACGTTCAATTTCCACATTTTCTTATCAAATTCCTCCATTTTTTCAAAACTCGATGGTTCGAGGTCATCCAGTGTTCCATTTTTGCGAACGGGAGTTGGCCAAGGTTTGCCTTTGTAGTCAGAAAGTAATTTAATAACAATTTAATAGCAATTTTATTGCACTAGCAAATTGAAATGAACTCACTCGTATCGAAGAATAGGAGTCCGTCACTGAGGAGGAGACTTCCCGACTCCTGTGAAATATTTAAAACACAAAATTATTTATTTGTTTTAAATTGGTCACTTTATTTCAGCGATGCAACATCGACTCACATTATGCACTCTTTGGGAGTCCGGAGCCAAGGAAGGAAAGGTTGAAGTACGTTCACCGAACTCCTCCACAGAGCGTGAGAATTTTGAAGTACTCAGGCTGCGAATGTGTCTCAGCATTTTCTCATGGGCCTTTAAATGTAAATGTAAATGTAATAAATTGATTAAGAGTTAAAGAATAATCATAAATATTTTAACTAACGATGAGTTTGCGAAGTTCCTGTTCTTTTGGTTCAAAAGCGAGAAATTGAGAAACAGTGAGCAAGTAAACACTGGTGAAGGGTTCTGCCCTTACAAACAATTCAACAACTTTTCCTGGTTCAGCAACTTCTGGTTTTATCCGTAGTTCCAGCTGAATAGAATATTAATGAAATTAAAATATATTTAATTAACACTAATTAACAGCACACAACTACTACTTACTGGACTTTCTTGAGTTTGTTCGACTAAAAATCTTAGACTGTCGGAAAGAATTTCGTTGCTTGGACTGAGAGCTTCCACAACGAGACGAGGAGATGACAGAAGATGGCTGGCATTCTGTGGAAGGACCACTGACAGATCATGTTTCATTGCTGGAGAGGGAGCCACCAACTTTCCTGAGAGAACCAACCCTGATTGACAGAAAACCTGGTAGAGGACTTCACTGGTGGGAAATGATGATTTGACCTTGACTTTCAGTGTTTCACCGACCTAAATAAAATATTCGTTAACGTATATCATTCTTGAAGTTATTTTATAACTAAATATTTCACTTACAACAACTTTTGGCGGCTTTTCATCCAGCAAGACTTGCAGGAAGTGTCCAACTTCTTGCTTGGTCGAAAATGGCTGAACGTCATCCAGGTGAGCAGTGACAACCTTACCAGATTCCTTATCCTCAAACTGAGCCTGAACAAAATTTCGTGAAACAATTCGCAAAAATAGGTAAATTTTGAAAAACTTAAATTTAAAAAAAAAAAGATTTTTACTTCGAATTCAAGTTTGACGTCTTCCTTGGGAACCTTGAATGAAAACTCGGCAAGAGAGTTTGGTTTCATCTTCAATTGCAGGTTTTCTTCTCTGGGGCCTTCTGATGCTGAAGTGTGATGCTTGACCTTGACTGTTACCTCTTTTTCCTCTGTACTTGCTGGAAGCTCCTCCTTGATTGGTTTCAATAAGACCTGACACGTAATTTTAAATTATTAAGAAATATCGTCTTTTGTAATAAAAACCAAAGACTTATTGTCTCACTTGTCCAACATACGACAGTCCAGGCTTAAAGAAGACAGGAGTGAACTCGCTGAAGGACAGAACATGAGATTGATTGACAAAGGTGACGCTGACATCTCTGGTGACAAATCTTTTTGTATCTTTACTTTCTTCCTCCTTCTCATCATCACTTTCACTTGGTTCTTCACGTGGAGGACGCAATTCTTCAACCCTAACTGAAACTTTGATCTCGTGTCCTACCAGGAGTTCATCTGTTTTCATGCCCAAGACTTGTTTGATCTCGTCTGGTTTCAGCAGAAACACTTTGTGACCAGCAACGAGCTGTTAAAATGTATTAGTCATTCATTAGTATCAACAAATTTTGATATTTCCAAAACAGATAAAATATTTAGCTTCTGGAACTAGTACTAGGAACCTCGACTGGTGGCAATGATCCTGATCTTGATTTATCTCCATATGAAAGTTCTAGCACCACTTTTCCTTTCAACGGGACCCCAGAAGGATGACTGAATAATAATAACAAAATTAGTAGTTATTTATTCAATTATGTGCAATATAATTGATGTAATAAATGTGGAGATTAAAGCATTTATTACCTGGCCACCACACTGACATCCAAGCTGGAACTTTTGCTCTCGTCGCTTGAATGGAGAGTGTGGTACCTCTGAGATCGAACTTCCACCATGAAGCACTCTTTATCTGGAAACATTTTCACCTCACGTTAAGTTGGAATAAACTCCACGAATGAAGTGAAACGAAGACACACGTAGTTCTAATTATAAACACGAGGTGAACATTTCATCTGCAAAAATTAACTTCCACACCGTAAGGTCCGACAGGTTGTTCGACTTTGAAGGTGTGCTTCACCACTTGTTTCTGAAGTTGAAAATATTGTAGTTTATTAAAGAACCAATGCTGCTATTAATAATATAATATCAATTGATGATAATAATATAATTAATTAATAAACTTTTGTACTCACGTGACTTTCCAAGGAGAGAGTCCACTCGCCTGACTGAGCAAGAACAGTAATGAAAAGTTCTTTTCTGATGAGGCCTGAGAAAATTAAATGATTTTTCATTCATTTTAAACTGAGAATATTTTACGATGAAGTATCTGTTTAAAAAGATACTTTTCTAACCTTCTTGAGCGGTGACGTTCAACCATTCGACGACTACTAAGTCCTTGGAGTTCTCAAATAATATATAAGTAATATTATTAATAAATTGCTAATGATTTTATTTAATTCTAAAACTTACATGTACGGAGAGGTTGACAGGTTTCAAGTATGGTTTGAAATCTTGGCCGAGGACCAGAGACTCGATCATCACTGAAAAAATACAAAAATATTAGTTAATAAGCAAATATTTTATATACTTTTGATTTCAACAAACCGAGTTCTCCAGGGTGGTATTTCACTTTGTCAGAGCGGAGAGAAACCAGCAACTCCTTTCTTTCTGTTGGAACTTTGACTGACTGAGAAAACTTGAAGCAGGAACTTGACTCGACCTTGAGGACTGATTTGACTCCCAATGACCTCTCATCAGATGATACCTGTTCACAAATGAATGACAAAAAGTGACAATTTCATCGGCAGTTAAAAGTATTACAATTATTTTGTGCTAACCAAGACTCTCAGTGTTTTGAAAAAACCTGCAAAGTTGATTGTGAGTCGTTCAGACAAATTAGTTCGTTAAAAATCAATTTATAAAAAAATTATTTACTTTTCGGAGTTTTGTCCAGTTCAATTTCCCAAACAGAACGATGCCACAGATGGTTGTCACAAGAAACACTGAGGTCAAGGACGCATTCATCAGAATCTTTTTCTTCTTCCTTGGAGTCGGGTTTGGTCAGATCGAATAGGTGCAGGTCAATCAGAATTTCAGAGCCAGGTACGAGAACATCGCTTGTAACGACGACGTAGGACCTGAAAAAATTAAGAAAACTTTAAAAACTGTCACCTCAAACATCGAAACGTACTCGTCAACGCACGTGTTGGTCGTTGGAACAGCATGGAAGGCCAAACTTGAAGCCATGTATGACAACAAGAACAGGCATAAAGGTCCTCTGCCCATCTGTGAATAAAACAACAATTCATTTAAAATAGAATAATTCAATGCAAGGAAAGCCTCACCTTGAATGTAACAAGAAATCGCAAGGAGCAATTTTTGTTACAGCCTGCCAATGGTCTCTTCTGCCTTCCTTTTATAGACGATACGATCGATAACAAATTGATCTTGAAGTTTCAAATTAAAACTTGCCTTGGAGTTCACGATCAATACAGAGAATGTGAAATATGACGTAACATAATTTAATATAATTATTATAATATACTTAAAACTTTCGCACTTTCTTATAACAAGCGAAATTTAAATGCCATTACATAATAAGTCAGAAATAATGCACATTCACTTGCTTGGCAGCAGAAGAAAAGTCAGTCTGTTCACAATTTACAATGATTGTAATAATATTACTGTAATAGTAACGAAAATGTTAACAATAAAGTTGCAACATACAAATAGAAATACATCGTGCCATATTATTATTTAATGATATTTTAGATATTATTGATATCAATCATGATGATAACAATAAGAAATATCATATAATAATGATGTGATGCAGTTATTTTACAATATAGGAATATATTTATTAGTTTATTCCAGGTCCAAATATTTCCGTAATGACCATGCACGGATTTTTAATTAATGATACTAAATAATTTGAAAATAAAATTTTGAACGCTCGGAAACTCCAGTTAATATTTCAGTTAATATGTCAGTTATTAGTTCAGTTATTAATTCAGTTAATATGTCAGTTATTTGTTCAGTTCTTAATTCAGTTAATATGTCAGTTATTAGCTCAGTTATTAATTCAGTTAATATGTCAGTTATTTGTTCAGTTATTAATTTTATGCTGAATTCACGGTCAAAATTCTGGAAATCCCTCCACGAGGGAGTTGTGGATGACTTTTGGATGTCAAATTATTATTTGGTGATGATTACGATCGCGAGGTCGCTTGTCTCTTGATTTTATGTGTAGTGCCTCTTTTGATTTTGCCTCACAAGGATGGCTTTTAATTTTATTCTGCATTTTAAATCGCAATAATTATTTGCAATAATAATAATAATTACTTTCAATTATAATAAGCATTGCGCAACTTTAATATATGATATTTAATATGTAAAATTCTAACAGGGCCCATGCAAATGATGATTCAATCGCCACGTGTGCATTGGAGTTTAATCGATAAGTTGGAAACTCGAAAACACCTTGAAAATGGATATCGATGTGGAACACCGGTTGCCACAGAGAAACAGAAATTTCATCAAATTTGGTTTTATTGATTTTCAACTGCGATGTGGAGGCCATAATTTATTCATTATGACTCATAATTATACTTATAATTATATGCGATATATTTTATAAATATTTTATAATTAAACAAACAATGGAGTAGTTAATTTTTAATGAATCATAATTTGAACTGGAGTAACTTATATTATTATATTATTATATTATTACTGCTACTTCAGATAACTTTTTAAACATTTTGAAACATCTAAGAACATCTTCTCTGAAAGTCTCAAGGCCTGATTGTCCTTCGGGAATATTTTGGCGAGCATGAAGTCTAAGTTCTCAGCTTCATTCTCTAAATTTCTGCCTTGCAGACACTTGAAACCAGCCCGACCATCTGGATATGAAAGGACCACCAACTTATTTTCCTTTGTTAACTTGTAGTTATGGAATTAGTTAGTTATTATGGATGTTAATCATCATCATCATCATCATCATCATCATCATCATCATCATCATCATCATCATCATCATCATCATNCAGAAAAGCAAATTGTTCACCAGCAAATTCAGTGCTGGAACGACTGTTGCTGGAGATAACTTCACCAATGCATGTGTTTGAATCGATCCTTGAACCATCTTTCACCTGATGATGATGATGATGATGATGATGGTGATGGTGACGATGATGAACAGTACCACCTGTGTGTGTGTGTGTGTTAATTAACGTCCATTTCACAGTACCACCTGCATCATCACCCAAGTGCCTCCCTTGGATCTCCTTGAGTTTTAAAGGTGAATGACGTATTCTCATAGAATTATCACCACCACAAAGTCTCTCATCACCATCATGATTTTCTGAACGAGTGACCGACTCGTTTCTTTATCAGGAGTGCAGATTCCTTTCGCGACCCCTCCTTGAACTTCCTTCACCTTCTTGTGAGAGCTGCCACCTGCAATATAACCCAATGAACTCTTAAAGAGCTTGGTCGTTTAGCTATTTTGGTAAAGACCCAATTGGATGCCCTAGAATAAATCTGCAGTTGAAAAATACTGAAAAGAAATAATTTACTGATACTTCATTTAACGCTTCTAATGAGATACTTCTAAACAACTGTCTTAATTGGTAATTAAAATAATTAATATTTAATTGTTAAAATAACTAGTTAAGTGATTGTGTCTGAAATGAATTTTCTCGCGATGAATCTTCCATTTTCCAGACTCTCATTGATTGGTTGACAGTCATAGAAACAGAAAGTTTATGATTTGGGATTTACAATATGTGTTTTTCTATTGCTAAATTTTTGTTATTTTAATTGATCTATTTTTTGCATTTAATCATTCATATTTAATAAATTCTATGACTAACTTTTTAATAAAAATCTAATTGATATTCATGTGCTCTCTGATTGGATGTCCCGTTTCATGAATTCTCTGTGGAGAGGTAAAGATAACAATAACAATAACGATAACGATTCAGAGTATGATTAGAGTGGCGATTGTTCAAACAGAACTTCAAAACCACTTCAAGAGATGCTTGTAAAAAAATCCCATAGTAAAAAGTCTATTCAATTATGAATGGCCCGAAACTTTTAATCTCGTGGAAAACTGACTAAAACTACACCCTTGCATTCACGGATCATTCCTCTTCGAAATGTGCTTTCTCATGTCTTAAACAGTGTTGCATAATATAATTATAACTTGATTTCTGCAAACCGTGTTTTCCTCTTAGGAGAAGGTGCAACATTTTCAACATGCAACAGATAGAAATTTATTCAAGCAACAAAGCCTTGACCGCCCGGCTATCGATGCCAGGGTACGCATTGGTAATGATACGTTTTCATTATTTTATTTTATTATTAACACCATAGATGAATGATACAAACTGAATTACGCTTTCAGAGATTATGAATCGATAAAATTTCATAAATTCAGAAAGCGACAGGAGAATTGGCTGCCGATATTCTGCTAGGAATCGTTCTGCTTTGTAAAAATTTGCAATGTAGAAAGCAGTGAAAATAATTTATGGTTTATTAGCCAGATTTGATGGGTTTTTGAAATGATTGTGATAATTATTTTTATATTGTCATTACGATATACATATATATTTACTTATTTATATTTCCGCTGTGATTGAAATAACTTAAAGGTTTTTAAGTTGAGGAAGTCCTTTTATTGTTGTTTTCTCCTTAGGAACTGATCCGACTTCTTCTACATCGTTTTAGCCGAACACGAAGCCAAAGGAAAATCAAATGAGGATCGGTGTTGCCAAGCAAAAATAAACATGACATGTGGTAAATGCTGTTTATGTATTACTTCGCTGCACATAACTCTGTCCTTGACTTTTAAAGACCAGCAGAAAGAAGCTGAAAAAAAAACCAAAAAGCATTGTCGACCCAAACTAGCTGTTATTTTTATCTCGGATATAACCTTAACCTCCATTGTTTCTAGGTATTTTTAACAAGCACCTCAGCAAGGGCTAAAGCCAATGAGAGAGTGCTTGAATGTTAATTAGATTTTTACCAAGACGTTATGTTTATGAGAGAACCTATGTCGGTATCCAACTATTCCAGGGGATGCAATGAATTCGAGCAATCAAAAGTGCAAAGGACAAGATGTGGTCCTTGTGAATTGAAACCAAACACAATGACAGCAAATCAAAACTTCAAAAACGACAGCAAATCAAAACTTCAAAAACAGCAAATTACAGACTGATTTGATGAACAGAATAAACGACGAAGAACTGCAAACACCAGAACAATTGAATGACACCAGGACTGCGATCCTTCTCCCGACGAACAGTGAACTCTTTCGACTTGTAACGCTCCATTGATGTCAAAATGTGTCTGCGATAATTAACATTTGTTAATTATTCATTGAACAAAACAACAATCGAAAATACAACGATAAGTGAGGGTATGAATGTTCAACAGATACAACAGTGGCATAGCTAGGGGGTGTGCCAAATTATCAGTTTCTCTCAGGCACAGTAACCTCTAGCTATGCCTCTGAACAGATGCACAGATGATAGCAATCAATAAATGTAACATCATCACATCCATAATTACTGCTGAATCTGCTGTTGTTTTTTTTTTATTATTTCTTGAACACTCATGAAACATTGAAGAGAGAACCGACCTTCACATTCTGAACTTGATCCTCAAGAGATCAACAAATTCTTGATCCATTTGCTCCGAAGCTTTCTCCATCATTGCCATCACCTCTGAAATTAATCAAATCGAATTATCAGTAGTCGTACAATCAGGATGGAAGCCATGAGGACACCCCACTATTTCGTGATGACTCGCTAAACAAAAATTTGATTGTGGGGAAATTTTAGTATGTTGTGTAATTATATATTTGTGATTATCTCTTAAATTTTCCTCAAGATAAAATTCAGACAACTTGATTTCAAGGCATCCAATAACCATGAAAGACACTTTCATGATTTCAAAAATCATCGTAAATGACTAAAATCTCGCGAAAAACAAGAAAAAACAAAATATAGTAACAGTAGTGATTCTAGCATCAATATTGCCTTATTGATTGAGCTGTTTGCTCACCAATAAAACTGCAAATTACAGGTGTAATTATGATTAAGTTACAGGTACACATAAATACATAATAACAGTTAATTTATGCAGCACCATGTGTCACAGCATCAGAGACGCTTAAATATAATATCAATATTCTACAATATTCATTCATGTCGTCTTAGAACGACAGCTTCAACGTCAGCACAGCTTCTGCAGCATGCTTAGTCAAATGTCAGCAAGGATATAAGAATACATTTGGAAATAGTGTAGGCTCGTGACTGAAGATGATTTTATGCCTCACCAGTTCTGTCGACGTCACCGAGGAACATGACCACCATGTCGAACCTCTCGACCATCATGAGGTTTTCCAAGTATTCTCTGGCCCTTGCTTTCTTTCCTGGATAGAAATAATTAAAATACAGGCATCATCATCATCACCACCACCACCATCATCATCATCATCATCATCAAAGTGAAATTAAGCATGAAATACATGAATAGGAAGCTAATTGAATTGATGAAAACAAATTTGTATGATTTAGAGTCCAACAATGAAAAATATAATTAATAATAATAATTTCAAACCTTGGAAATACCCAAGATATGAGTCATAAGATTGAAGCAAACATATTAAATGTCATGGCAGTGAACAGAATGTGAGTGAATCTTAAGTGATGATGTTCTCACAAAAAATGAGGTGCTGCTGGTGTTGGTGGTGATAATGATGACAGAAAATCATCCAACCAACCTGTCTCCAGGTAGTGCTTAAGGCACCTGATGATGACCACTAGCATGTCACATTCCAGCTTATTGGAGAG
The DNA here is from genome assembly GCA_011800805.1 of Hirudo medicinalis. Classification (NCBI taxonomy): domain Eukaryota; kingdom Metazoa; phylum Annelida; class Clitellata; order Hirudinida; family Hirudinidae; genus Hirudo; species Hirudo medicinalis. The sequence goes on from MPNW01000544.1 coordinate 27,945, forward strand.
GACTGAAAATAATTTATGCAGCCCTTTGAATAATTACAAATAATTTATGCGGCCCTTTGAATAATTACAAATAATTTATGCGGCCTTTTGAATAATTGAAAATAATTTATGAGGCCCTTTGAATAATTACAAAAAATTAATGTTTCATTTAAGGTTTCAGTATCTTGTCACTTTGGGTGATTTTAGAGTCAATATATTAATAATAATAATAATAATAATAATAATAATAGTTTTAATAACATCAGACTGAAAATGAAGACAAATCCAGTAAGCAATGTGAAGTATTGTAAATGAAGGTTTGTTTTACAACCTCATAATTAGGACAGCTAATGTCTGTTTTATAACTTCTTAGTTGGGACATCATTTATCTAGCCCATTATTATATTATTATATTTTTAGCCCATTCATATTTGCAGCATGCTCACCATGGACTGACCAAAAGATGTGACAATAAGCTTTCATCATCACCTTCATTGCCACTAACTAATGGTCTTAATTAACTGTTTAACCAATTAATATCATTAAAATCCTTAATTAGTAAATCAACACCATAATTGTGACATAACATCATCATCATAACTGTCAATGACCTTTAGGCAAAGAGGAAGGTTCAAGGGCATCGAAGAGTGCCACGTAAGCAGACATGTCATCAGTGAACTTAGCAGAGTTGTATGCCTGCATGAACTCATAAGGTGATGTCACCTTGGTAAGGCATGGAAGTGGCTTGACTGATTTAGTGGTTGTCGTCTTGGTGGCGGTTGCTATGGTAGGCATGGTAAACCTTTTAGAGCTCTTCGCTTGAGATGTTTTTTCTATAAAAAAATATAAATTCAGGGTCTTTAGTGGCAAATAGAAATTTAAAAGATATAATGAAAAATGAATGCAAAAAATAATTTAAAAAAAAACAACAAAACAACTTGCCTTCCTTAAGGCACTTTGGAGCAGACGACTGCGAGTCAACTTCGACATCAGTGATGTTGATCCTCTGTCTCGTCTTCTTCTCCTTCCTAAGGCAGGCTTCCAAGAACTTCTTCTCTTTCTGATCAGATCACATCATCATCATCATCACCAACACCATCATCATCATCCATATCAATCTCTGTAATCACCAATGTTACCACAAGAACTATGTACTGACAGCATGACAAATATGTAACAACAACAGCAACAATAATAAGAATGGGGTGACTCAACACTAACGATTTGTTTAAGAGTATTGTTGATGTTGTTGATTTCCTTCTTGGCAGCGGAATTTCCAGGATCTATTTTTAGCAGAGTCTCCAAGTCGATGAGGCTCTTGTCAAACTCCGACATCATCTGAGTTATTAATAATTAATGAGTTAATAACATTTATCACAATCAATGCAATATAAATTTGACCTATTAGTAGCATTACCATTAGTAATCATTGTCCAGTGCCATGATTAGTCTAGCTTGGTCTATACATTAATATATTATGCTAATTACAAACACCAACCTTGAATCCAAGGGCCCTCCTATAAAGGGCCTTGGTGCAATGGAAGTCAATGATCAAAGCCTGGTTGCAGTCCTCAAGGACTAAGTCATACTGAAAAAGATCGCAATCATTACCAATATCAAGATCACCAGGTAATTGTCTATCATCATCATCATCACAAATGTTGTAATGGACTCTAAATCCGGGGCACACCCAGAATTTTTTCGGGGGTGGGTGGGGGAAGGGGGGTCATTTTTGAAAACATTTTTAGGTTTTTAACTTTTCAGAAAGTGACTTTTCTAATGTTAAGCTGATAATAGATAAAAACTGTTAAATATTGAGATATCGATAATTAAAACCAGTTAAAAAATATATTTAACCATTCATTTTTTTATTTAACAATTTTTTGTGGTGGGTTTTGACCCCTCTGGGATTGCCAAGGCTCTAAATAATGTTATGTAGCCTAGACACTGCAGTTTGTACAACATTGTGCTGGAGACCCAAAGGACACAAGTTCAATCCTGAGACTAGGCAAACATTAAGCTGAGGTAACAAAACTTAATAAAACTAATTAATTAATTAATTAATTAATTGAATTTTTGAAATTTACTAATATTATTAATAGCAGTAGCAATTACCATTGCAAAGCTAATCATCTCTAACAACAACAACAACAACAGCACTACCTGATTAAGTCGCAGGTAGCAAAGTGCCCTGTTGGTATAGGGCACAACTTGGTCGCCCTTCAGTTCAATGCACTTTGTGAAGCATTGGATTGCCTCTTTGAACTCACCCTGACAAGTGATTTACAAAAGATCGTCGCAATCAATGCATCTTCGATTACTGTTATCATCACAATCATCATCATCATTGTTGTCGTTGTCATCTTCGATTACTGTTATCATCACAATCATCATCATTGTTGTCGTTGTCATCATCGTCATCCTACCTTAGCAAACAGGTTGTTTCCTGTGGTCTTGAATTGTTCATAAAGATCATCAACACTTATTTCACAACCCTTGGAAGATGGTGATGATAATGATGATGATGATGATGATTTCAAAGTGACAGATGTTGCCGACGATAAGGTCTGAGATGACGTATCAATAGATGTTGCTGATGATGGTGATGGTGATGATGATGATTGAGTTAAAGATTCCTTCTTTATTCCTCCCTTGGTTTCAAGAAATTGTTGTGGTTGGGGTGGTGACTGTAATGACGATGATGATGATGGTGGTGTAAGTGTTGGCCACAATGAAGTTGAAGAAAGCACAGGAGTTCCATCCAATGTTGAAGCAGGGGACCCCATTGGTGGACAGGAGGGTGGTTGTGGCAGCTTGCTCCTCCAATCGGGGCCACAGAGAGTCTTCAGAGCTGCTGCACACCTTTGAGTATAAAAATAAACTAATTGTCATTCATAAACAATGCAAAAAACATACAATTAATAATTGAAATGTAATATCATTGTAATAATAGTAATATTGCACTAATAATGTATATAACCATAGGCACCACATTTGGTATGTTAACTGCTAGCTGTTATTTTCATTAATGAAATCAACATCACAAAAATGCAAATACCTGTCACTTGCTCTCCTAGCAAGCAAGCTCTTGGAATCATTATCAGGAATGCTTCTGTAGCACACGTACGCATCCTTGTAGCTAAATAAACAAATGCTTTACACAAAGCACACCACCAGGTACATCCTTGACATCATGGTTACTCGATGTTTACTAATTAGTCACAAATGAGTGATGATCGGGGAAGCAAACAGAATGCTTCAAATGGAAATCATTCAAAACCCTCGCATTTCCAAATGCCATCGAGAACCACTACATGAATAAAATTTAGTCATTTCATGAATTGAACTTAAAATCGTTTAACTCCAATTAATTACATTAATTAAGTTAACAATTACATTTTCAAAAAAAAACATTAAAAATTAAAATATATAATTAATAAAAACTGAAAAGCCAACAAACATCTACTGTCAAACAAAACAAAATATAACTTGAAAACATAAACAAGACAATTACTTCTCCTTCTCCTCAAAAGCCATGGCCTTCCTGAGCAGAGCCTCGGTGGAGGTCGGGTTGAACCTCAGGATGGCTTCGCAGTCCCCGATGCAGGCCGAGAGTTTCCCTGACTTCAGGTGGCTCTCTGCCCTGCAGATGGAGAGGGACTCGAACATGTCCAGCTCTTCCTTCGATTGTGGATCATCTGCTTGGAAATGATGAAGATTATGATGATGATGATGGTAATGGTTGAAGCTGATTGACAACAACATAACAATGATGTTGCAACAGCATTGTTATGTTGCATAACAAGCATCATAACAACATTAAAATAACATAACAATATTGCAGCTCAATTAAATTCTAACCAATTTAATAACATTATGTGGCCCTAACCCTAACCCTAACCCTAACCCTAGATAAATCAAACTCTCAAAGGTGAATCCATCCAATCAAAATTCAATAGGATCAAAGACAACCTCCGACGAGCATCAGTGCCTCCCCACAAATTTCTGCCGCTTCTCCGTACTGTCCGACCCTGAACAGTTCCTCTGCCTTGTTCCTCATGGCAATTACCGCCACCATTTGTGTGGATGAAGTTGATGAGGCGGGTGGTGATGGCGATGATGCTTTCTCAGATGATGGTGGAACAGGAGGATCCAAGGCAGAGTTGGAGAACTTCGACAGGCTCAGATTCTCCCCCGATGATTCTTCTGGTGGCATGGTGTCGACAATTCCATTTCTTCCTGCATCACCACTACCAGTTTCTTCTAAGTGCTGGTCACTCACAACTGGTTTATCAAGGCCAGGAGATGATCCGTCAGAATGTAAATCGTTCTTAAGGTTTTCATCGTTGGTGATTTTTTCCTCTTTGCTGACATCATCTCTGCCATCAACGTTGTCCTCCTCTTCCTCATCATCATGATCATCATCACTTCCTTCAACCTCTTCAATCATCATTCTCCTGCCAAATATCTTCTGATCTGCAAGCACCTTCTCCACCTCTATGAGGACGGACTGCAACGAATGATTTCAATGATGATGATGATGATGATGATGCTAAGATGAAACTTTGTAAGGGGTTAAAAAGTGGAATTTGTGATTTGTCATCGATTGTGGTGCTAACTGATTCGTTTAAATGTCTCTGTGGGGGAATTACTTCATTGGGAGTGAATTTTTGTAAACTAGTTAAACCATAAGTTGTTTCTGACATTATTGAAGATGAGAAAAGGTGAGTCAGATCATGATGATGATGATGATGGCAATGAATTTATTAACACCACTTCCACACAACGAGATGACTGAATGGGTCATAAAGTGCACTGACCGGGAAGTTGAGCCAGAGTAAAAGTCTAATAAAATTAGTACAATTTGCAGCATAAGCAAGCAAAACCTACCTTGGCCTGTTTGTTGCTTGGCTCCTTCTCCAGAACAAACTTGAGGTCAGCCTGTGAAGGGGTATACTGGGTGAGGCCCTGATAGGCCACTGCCCTCCTCAGGTGAGCTAGTTCAAGTGATCACCAAGTATTATAAATAATAAGATGACAAAGATGATATTTCTAATGAGAAATATTAAAGCTTAACTAAAATCAAGCACAAGAATGATCAATGAAAGCCATGTTCAGAATAATGACGGTCCTCACCCTTGATGTTGGTTGGTTCGAGTTTTATGACAGAGTTGCAGTCATCTAGTGCTTGATTCCATTTCTTCTCATTCAAATCTGTGGAAAAGTCGATTTTTAATTATTAATCGATAAACTCGTTGCAAGTTTATCGCTGTCAGCAGGTTTACAGTGCTATTCTACAAAAACATCATAAAGAGTAATGCGAGTGAGCAATCATCGTTGTTGATGATGATGATGATGACAACAATAATAATTGATCAACAACAATAGATCAATTGTTGCAACAGAACACATCAATGTTGAGGAATCCTAGTAAGACAACAAAGTGGCAACAGTTGGCAAAACAAAGTACCACATTGCATCCACACTGGAGTTGGAATAAGAAGAAGATGCAGGAATAAATAAATAATTAATTGGTAGATAGAAAAAAATAAAGTTAATGTTTGAAAACATGGCCAACATATCTGGGCTCTGTTGTTGTAGGCAGGCACATTCTCGATGACAGAAATACTCCTGCTGTAGTAAACCAGAGCCTCGTCAAAATCTCCAGCTTTGAAGGCCTTTGTCAATGGAAACGTCATCAATTGATTGAAATATTACATCAACTATGACTAGATTATTTTATAATTTATTATTATTATCATTATTATTATTGTTGTTGTTGTTATTATTGTTTTATGATAATGAATAATTTAAATATTATGTTAAACTAATTTATTTATCTGTAGCGTCTAATTTATTCACAAATCACGAACTACATCAGCTAGGTGATCCTAATTCATCGACGGTAACAATCGAACAAACGACGACGGCGCTCGGCCTGAGACAGCTTAATGATTACGCAAGTTGTAATTTATTTTAACGTTCGACCTTCGAACTTCCACTAACCTCGTTGCCCTTGTTCTTTTCCCTCTCTGCCTTCAAGGACTTCAGCTGGTCTGAGAGAGCTGCGAGAGGCATGCGATTTGAATTTAACTGGCATTCATTTCCGACCGTTTAACGACGTTTACGATGTCTCGTGGAAACATTCTTACGATGTTTTGATTGTTAACATTACTGCCGTGCAAGAATGCAACAAATTCGGCTAAGATGCATGCCACACACAATGCTAACAAATTTCCAAATTTTCCTACATCGTCTGACATCTCCGTTAGAGTTGCCGTCACTAAAAATCATCATCACCAACACCGACACCCACCAGCATCCGCTATGAATTCCTCCAGCTTCCCCATGGTGTCGACCTCCCCCAAAGTAGAGGGTTTCTTCTTTTTGTCATTCTTCGAGCCGACCTCGTCGACCTTCTTCAGCTCAGCATCAACATCCAGTCTGAATTGAGGGAGATGAATTATATAATTTATTACTATATTTGATTTATTACCCTACGACTAATTAATTCTCGTTATCATTAGTAATGAGTCATCACCGATAAAGTAGACATTGCCATAGTTGCAAAATGCATTACCATAAATACTTAGGGCCATTCAAATGTTCATATACTATGTCTTTTATTTCAATTGAGTTGCAGTCATGTAATAATTCATGTAATAAATTTAAAATAAATAATGTTTACATTTGATATTATCGTCATTAATGGTTATAATCATGAATGTAATATGTGATATTCAAACTCCCAAACAAACTGACTTGTCCCATTCCTCATATCCTCGTGGCTTCACTCGCTTGTTGACCTCCCTCGAAGAGGTCTTCGTCTTGCTCACCTAAACATCGACATGGCTTAACATATTAATATTAACAATAACAATTGTTGAAAAGCTAATTAAACTCGTTGACCATAAAAACGATATCATCATCAGCATCATTACCGTCCAACTGACGACAATTCAATCAGAATTGAAAAAAAGGTTAACAAGTTTTGCAACGGATTGACGAGGCTTTGTCGTGGCAATTTGAATGACAATCACATGATGAATATGTGGTTATTACCAAATGGGGAGACATAAATTTATGCATCAGTGAATGTAGATAAGACTCACAGTAACATATTATTAGCTGATGACACATCATTATTATCATCTCCAACTCATCATCATCATCACCAGACCTCATTGCTGACGGCAGTCGAAATGCCCCTGACCGGAGGACAGTTGTCGAAGTGGATGTCGGAAGTCCTCGAGTTCAAGTCCTCGTCCGCACTCCTCATGTTCTCCTCCCACTCCTACTTTTGATCAGGTAACAATCACAACTCGTAACAATGCCTCGATCATTACGACCAATTATATAGTTACATGAATAATTGCAATAATCACTAGGCAATTGCTCTACAAAGAATGCAAACATCTTGGTTCAAAGTGCAATGTAGATAAACACGTGACAGTCAGTCAGTGGTGATGATGAATATTGCTTCATCCCTATTTCTGACAATAACTTAGAGACTCAAATGGCACATTATAAGTAGATTGTTCATGTCGTGAACTAAACCAATGACCAAACCAGGTTATAAAGCCATGAAATGCACCAACAGAACCTTCTCAAAGCTTAATGTGGAACAAAGCAACAAATTAATGATTCTACGTGAAGCCTTATTAAATTAATTCGAACCTTAAGAAGGAGCAATTAAAAATAAATAGTTTTTAATGGTATTTTATGCGACAAAATGCTATGCAAACTCGCAAACTCAGTACGATAATACATTAATCAGAAGCAGTAATGCTGTAACTAATATCACGCGATGCAAATGTCAGAATGCAACACTTCGAGGTTAAGTCACAGGTCACGAGTTCGTAAGGTCGTGGAATGCGAACAACAAGCGAAGACACCTTGATCTCGGCATCTATGTGCATCCTCTCCTCCTCGTCCAAGTCGTCGGCAGTCAGCAACTTGCTCTCTTTCCACAGCAACTTGCTGTAGGAAGTATTTCAAAGGAATTCAATTGAGGAACGTCATCAGAAATGTCGATCGATACTTGACGAATGTTGTGAATGATGACGACGACATCAATGATGATGATGATGATGATGATGAATGTTCCTTCTGCAGTCGTAAAAATGGATGGGCAAAGAAAGTTTAAAGGAGCCACATTCCTTCTGATCTTGTAGTTTTTAATAATTTATCTCAAAAACTCCAGAAAAAAAAGTCCAGATCAAAAGCAAGCTTAATTTAATCTGCAGGAGACTTGATGACATGAATAACAATTAATTAATTAATTAATATTAAAATATGACATAACTGCTGATGATGATGATGATGTCAACAACACCAATCACTCATTAACATTGAAAAGAAAGTAACCCTCTTCTTTTCATGACCTTGAGCAGCTCAGAAATCAAATATTTGAATAACAATCCTTATTCAATCTTGCTAAACAGGATATCATTAAATTCAACACCACTTGTCAAGAATTCCAAGAAATGCATTCAGAACGCATTGAAAAGACAAGAAAACCCAAACCTCTTTGGCTTCACGTCTAACAGTCTTTCCTCTGCCAACTTCTCCAGGTCTGGATAATGTCCTTCATGCTTGGAGCTGAGGAAGACAAAACTAACCCATTAAACAAGCAACAGCAGCTAACATTATTTATTTGATGCTTGTTGATCAATAGATTATAATATATTATAATAATGCTGTTGAAGATGGCATCAAATTATATCAATTTGATTTGCTTGACATTGCAATAAATCAATTTGAATTTGTTTTTTGTTAAGAGTTTAGCTTTTAAAAAAAGTGCAAATAAAGATAATTGAATAATTCACTTTAAACAAATTTGACCCAATGTGAGGCTAAATGCAAATCAAGGAATTGAATCAAGACCGAAGAATTTTGACGATCTTCTCAATTTCAGAGGCATTCTTGCAATTTCTAATGTACTCATGATCCAGGTGATTCAAAGGTATGTCATATTTAGTCAACTGTTGCTGATAAAGATCCATCTACATGAAATACAAAAGTTATTATTACACAAATATTAGCTATTTAGTCATTAATATTTGAAAGTTCAAAAACATCAAATTTTTAGCACAGATAAAGCCGTCTGTAACAGATGACAATGTTATTATCGCCCGACAGAAAGCGCAGCAAATTACTGAAAAAATCTAAATTAAAAAATAACGCTCATTAAAAGTACTTACTTCGTACTTCTATTTCAAATCACCAAGCAATTTAAAGTCCAAAATAAGGCAAGCGCCCGTAAAGCTACCGCGAATATTCCGAGATATTCCAACGACAACAGAATGTGAAAAGGTTAAATAAAACTTGAAAACCATGGTAACAAAAAAAATATTTTGTAATTACTAAAGTTTTATTTTGTAATTGTTACATTGCTAAGGTTTTTTCTTAATTTTACGGCACTCTATAAACGCTTATTATGATTTCTTGTTCAATCACCAGTTTTCTGTAATTGTGCAATGCAACCTAACATAAGTGATAAAAATAGTGGTGAAACGTATCTTCAAAAATTTCGAATATTTTCATTATGTAAGATAAATATGATGTAATAGCTTAGAGTATTTAAAAATACTCGAAATTTTATTTCATGATATAATTTGTCTTTTTTTATGTAATGATTCGAAATGACAATATTTTTAAAGTATACAAAAATGTAAATTAAATCTATTTCAATGTTTTAATATCTTATTTCAATAATTTACGATTTTTGACGAAAATGCAAGTAGCTGTATGACCCCCCAAATCCGTCCCTGGTTCCAGTGTGAGGTCCCCCGGTCCCCCGCCAAAGTGTTCTAGATCCGCCTCTGGAAATAACTACAATTGTAATCCAGGAAAGATATTGAAATGTTAGAGAAAGAGCAGAAAATTGCAACAAAAATGATTTAGAGATTCAAGCTATGACGAGAGGTTAAGAACTAAAATGTCCTCAATAGAAAAGAAACGCACTAGAGGGAACATCATAAAAACCTATAAAATAATTACTGATAAAGTAGATATGGATACAAGAAAGTACTTTGAGGCTGCCAGATATATAAGAACAAGGGAACAAACTAAGATGTTTCAGAAAGCATCTAAGGGAGCTTTGGAAGTATATTCTTTAGTGGCAGAGTGGTTGAAAGCTACAATAAGGTCAAGGCACAGACGGTGGAAGCCAGAACTGTGAAAGAGTTCAAGTTTGGCGTAGTCTGAAGGCTACTAAATAAGAAGTTAAAGTAAAATGGTTCTTCTACACGGGAGACAATCTTAAAAGATCATTAGAATTTGTTAAGTTAATTAAAGAACTTAATAATGATTTCAACACTCATTTCAATGATGATTATTTGTTTTATTTTAATTAAAATTAAAACTGTAAAAGCAGGGCCTAGAACAGATAACTGTATCTTGCAAAAAAAATCGTTTAGCTGCCGTAGCAAACCAATGATCTTTGGATAAGAAGCATTTGACGTAATCTCAGGATCACGTCATTTGATAAAACATATCTTAGTGTTAAGAGTTTTCCGCTCGAACACGGTAGTTTTAATACGTCTCTCCACTAGATGTCCACATTTTAGGAAATATATCGCTGACATTGAACACAAAGAGAAGAATATCAAATGGACCCTGACAAAGATATTTGCTTACCAGTTATCATCTTAGAAGACAATTCATGCGATAGTATCAACGATGAAAATACCGAATGCGAGCCCAAAGAGGAAGAAGAATGCTGCTGCGAAAGCGATGGAGGAAATGCAACCCAGAACAACTCAAACCAGAATAATATGTCCTCATCTGATGTCGTCTGCGACAGCTTCGCACCCTTCGTCGGCCCGAATAGCATGTCAGGTATGACGGATGCTTCCGACGTCATACCTGTTCCAACCATGGGATGCTATCGCTACCATCCGAATCATCAGTTCAAGCCGTTGTGCAAAGTAGGAGGAAATAGGGAGCTTTCGGACATTACAGAGAATTTTGAGGGAGGTTCGCTTGGCATCCCAGAATGGGCGCGATTGAACAAGATGAACCCTCAGAATGGAAGCAGCGACGGGAGAGGAGAAGACGAGGGGAGGGGACAAATGAATACCAATAACGCAGCTGGCTCTTCGAGTGCCACAGCCATGGCGGCAACCTGCTCCAAAAGTTCTGCATTGCCGCAAGAAGAAGAAAGCTCCAACAACGAAGAAATGGATGTCGACGATGGTGAAAACGTCCCTGCCAGAAAACCACGCGCAAAGGCTGGAGACGTCTCCAAAGTGAAAAAATCCCGCGGTCAGAGACAAGTTAAGAAGGTTCCGAAAAGCGCTCGAAAATGCGCCAGAAAAACTCAGAAGAAAATTGACGATGGTGCAAAGTGCCTGAGAAAAAGGAGCTACAGCAAGAGTTTTCCAGGTGGGGTGGAAGATCGCGATGATGATGATGATGACAACGACGTCTTATACAGTCTGGCAGAAGAGCATCGCCCGAGAGAAATGATGCAACAACGAGGCAAAGTTCACAACTACAACTGCAACTCGAACAACAACAGCAACAAGAAGAAGGCTAAATCGAGGACGAAGAAAAAAAAAGTCATGCGTAGGAGCAGACGCTCCGTCAACGCCAACGCAAATTGCAACAAATGCTTGAGAAAGAAGGCTCAATCCAGACTTCAAAGGACCATGCTGGACGGATCGAGAAGATATTGCTCTTCCTTGGCTAACAAGCAGAGAGGCAGTCGAAGCAGAGGAAAAGAACCAGCCGCCAGAAGAGGCAAATCATCGAGGAGCAGGTCGAGAAGATTTTGCAAACCCAGCATCACCTTTGACCCTCAGAGCAACGTCCAGTCTGCTCACGAAAATAGCAATGAAAACGTCAATAACAACAACAACGACTACACTGATGACAACGACAACTCCTTTTTCAGGAGGCTTTTCTTTGCAAAGAAGCAGAATTCCGACACAGAAGCAGATGATGCATCGATTAGGACACTCAAAAGTAATGACAGCTGTTGCAACCTGAACGACGACTCTGCCAACAACAACAACAACAGCAACAAGCCTAAGAGCAAAGCTACAAGAGGCCACACTAGAACTAAGTTGTCGCGAAAACCAAAAGCATCAGGCCGCAGAAAGCCATCAAAGACGCCTAAGTCTGCCAAGGCTAAGAAACTGCTTCTGGAAAAATATTCGAAAGTGAAGGACACCAAAGGTCTGAGAATGAAGAGTTTGGTTCACGCTAAATTCATGATACCCAACAAAAGCAACCTCGAGCCACTAAATCTCCCATCCAACTATGGTATGGTCGTGCAAGAGACCACGAGCAAGCCACCGAAACGCAGGAGCGCCAAACGCGCATCGACGCGTAAAAGGCCCCGCGCATCGGCTAAGAAATCTAGAGCCACCTCATTGAAATCGAGGGCAAGGTCTGGTTTTGGAGCCAGAAAAAGTCGAAGTTCAGCATCTTCCAAGAAGGGTCAGAAGTCCAGAGCAAAAAGCAGATCAAAGAAATCAAAGTTATTGAAACTTTTGTCTGTTTAGTTTAAATTTGATGAGATAATCTAATTCAGGTAATATGTTCTGTAATATCTAATATTTTCTACATTCGGAGAATGTAATACTAAAAATATTATTGACATTTATTTTCGTAGTAGTTTTGAACGCAATGATAAATATTTCAGGTACAATTTGAGAACAATCAGCAAGAGCAAAAATCTCAATAATTCAGAATCAAATTCAGTGAAGAATTCTCTTGAAGTGAAATCACGAAGTGAGAAGAGGAACGAAGGAGTCAGCGGAAAGGACCCAGCTTCTGGATTTATGACCATTCCAATGGCAAGCGGTAACATCGTCAAGATGAAAAAATGTCTTCCTATCAAGAAGGGGAACGTCAGCAACAGAAGCCTACAAGTCTTGAAAAGCAAGTCAAGAAAAGCCCAGGAAAGAGAAACTCTTGAGATGAAGAGGAGCACTCGTGAGGAGGGTGAAAATTCTGGTTTTTCGACCATCGGAAAGACATCCGACCTGAACGGACGAGGAAAGCGGTCCCTAAAAAAGAACTGCCAACGGTCTGGACACGAAGGATCACTGACTTCGGGAAGTAACACAAACGTCAACTCCAATCACCAAGAAAGATCAGGATCGCTCGGAGAACCGATCACACACAGAAGCAGGAGTCCTCCGAAGAGGCAGAACAACAGGCGCCGTTGCAGACCCGGGCGAGGAAAAGGCGGGAAAGCCAGCAGCAGGGTTCGCTTCCGCAAGAAGAAGGTCGTACATTGTGTGAGTTGTGGTAGATAATAATGTCATCTAGGTGTGAAAAGTTGTCGTGTCTGAAATCGTTCTGGCCAAATGAAATCAACAATATAACTTTTGTTAATATATAGACATCCACATCTTCAGACAGCAAACAAAATTTTAATTTTGACCCAGCTATAGACAAATGTTTGGATTAGAACATATTTAGACTAAGTTTTTCTCTATTCCCAATAATTTTCTTAACTAAATCGCGTTATGTTAACCAGTTTAATTTACATAAGTGATGCAATATTACAACCTTGAGAATTAGTACAGCTATTCACGTCCTAGTACAGTACTAAACTGGCACGAAAAGGCAAGAAGCCATTCTATAACTAAGCATATTAAAGTGTGTTCTTTTATACCTATTCAGTACAACAGAGGAAAATGAGTGATGCCAATCCAACGCTCGCAAAGATTGCAACATGGACATCTTTTGGTCCTAAAAACCACACCAACAATTTTACTAACTAAGCAATGCTTTGACGGATTCTTTTATATTTTGTTGTCTAATAAAGAATCAAACACCAAAGTCATTGGAATTCTTTTTATAAAAATTATTGGCCTAAGTATATGCCCATTCAGCGCTAAACCCATGACCATGACAAATTGATTCCTGTTCTTCAAGACCAACTTGCATATCCAAAGCACGCCCGTCATGGCCCTATTTGTTGAGCTACTAAAAAAAAAACACTCGACTACATTCAAAATTGTACATAGTAACGTCCAGCGGTGGCAAACTGCCAAAATAACTAGTTTCGGCTACGGTTACGCAAGGATGCTATTGTGCCAGGTTGGCCCAACGTTTGCTACACCAGGACTTCATCCATGCGACCTTAACAGGACATTACCAATTACAACTTACCCTTTTTGGTCTGCCAATCATGGACTTAAACTAGCATTTTGGTGGTGCAGACACAAGATGGCATGAGGAGCAAGAGTCTGAAAAGACATCTCTAGAAAACCTGATTTTTCTACTTTATCTCAGATTCAGTCCTTTTTCATGAAATTAGTCAATAAATTGCATTGGGCTTCCTTAAAACCTTCCTTCAACTCACTGAAGAACAAAAAATTGCAAAACCACCCAACCACCGACTTTGAAATAATATTCAAACGACATAATTACCAGTAAATTAATTCAGACAATTGCACAAATACTGGTCAGTAGTTGGCAATGACTATTTTTCTGTTGCTTTCAAATTACTTCACTTCAACACCTGAAGTTATCATCACTTTTTCAACCTGTCACAGATTTTATAAAACAAAATATTCCAAATGAGGCAAACATATGCAGACTTCTTTGCCTTCAAATTCAACATTTCACATACACATGTTATTATAGGACATAAACCAATAATTCCCCTTCATCAACAAAGAGACAAGTTAAACATCTCAGACAAAATAAATCAAACAAAAAAACATTAAAGCCACGGCAGGTGGGAAGTCGTTCGACTGAGGTGCATCGAGGTCTCGAGGATCGGTTAGATGAAGTTTTGGTGTACGAGAGCCGCTAATATCACCCATAAGGTTAGCAATTATTACTGAGGCTTATGGAAGAAGAGGTAAACATGCCAAGAGGTTGAAGAACCATTTGATTGACCTCTATTCTGGTTATTGAATAAATGAACAATTCTGCTCTGTCGAGGTTTGCAGAATGATGAATAATGCAACTTCACACTGACCAAAGAAGACTGTTTTGAAGACCTTGTTGCTGTTTTCCAGTCACGAAAATGATGATGATGATCATCAACCAAATCTAATGAAGACCCTATTTCTGTTCTAGTTGCTTAATTTCGATAGACTTGCAGTACAATTAATAATTAAACTGAAGTAATTGGTATTCAAAAAACAAGAAGAAGAAGAAGAATGAGGAGCAAATGCATTCGAGACCTGCAGCCACGAAATGAACGCAACATGTTTTGTAATAAACGACAACAGCAACACAAACGAAAGATGCACTGCATATTCTTAGGACGTGTTCTTCCACAATTCGTTACACAACGCGATCAACTTAACGGAGGAGAGGTTTTGGCGAGGAAGAGGGAACCTCCGTACGAGAGATACAAAAGAGAGGTTCACTTTGAAAACGATGCCCTATTCCCTTTCCGTTACCATTTTTTCTTGTGCTCGTCCATGCTGTATCCCCCCGGACCCAGGGCCACGACCAACAGGAGGCCGCCGACCACCGAGAGGGTCTGGAAGAAGTCGTACTTGAGGAAGTCGTGTTGGTAGCTCGAACTGGGCAGGGTCCAGAAGGCATGAAGCCAGCAGTTGAGTGCAAACAACCAAACAGCCAGAGTCATTGATGCGAGTTTGGTCTGTTGAAATAGAGACCGACAAATGAATCAGCTTAATACCTCAAACCAAGAAGTTTAAGAGAATGAGCTCAGAGTAAAAATCTAACTAAGTTAATGGATATTAAATATACGATAAATTTGGCTCGTTAACAACCAGGCCTCCAAATGCAGGAATCACCTTATATCCGACAGCAATGAAGAAAACGAGAGCCGTTGCCACGAGGTTCTGTGTGACTTCGAGTAAGTTCCACTCAAGCCTGAGAAGGGTGAGGCACATGCAGACCAGGAGAACCCTACCCCCCAGTTGCATGTAAGTCTTGGGGCGGTCCACCCCAGCAGACGGCAATCCGGCATAAAGGCTGCCCCCGTCGGATTTGTTCTCTGCCCACAAGAGGACGACGCCACCGCCGAGAGCCAGGTTTCTGCGAATGTAGAGTGGTAATTGTGAGTTTTTAATAATGTAATACAATTTCAGATCAATTAAATATATAATACAAATACATTAAATTTGTGCTCATTTGTGTCTACAAATGTTGTAGATCAGCAGAACGAATGAGTGCCACAAATTCCAGGAAGGCAATCATCTTCGCAGTCAAAATAATACTTGCATAATATTGAATATTGTCAATGTTAAATATTGTCATTAAATGAAAATAACAGCAAAGATGTGATAAATAAACAAAAAACCACTAACTTCAAGAAAAATTTCAGATCCCACAGGGGAGAGTATGCAACAGACTGAAAAAATGGTGAAAATAATGAATTGCACACTGATTAAACAGACGGTTCATTAAAATTATCAACATGATGACAAGACGTAATTTCCAATTTCAACCAATCCCAGGCCAAACTTGGTGGCCCTGAATGACCTCAATGACTTTGAAGTCATTAATATTAATATAATATTAATAATAACATTCTAATAATCTAGCAATGGAAGCTCTTAAAATACCTGAAGGACGATGATGAAGAACAGATCAATGCAAGCCCACTCGATAAACTTCCTCAGAAGAATCAGGGAACAGCCTCCCAGCTGACCAATCAGGTTGAGGAGGACGAAGAACGAGGCGAGGAACTTGCCACAGTGCCATGTCTGTTGGTGATTTAAAATGACTTATGAGTTTTTAATAATTTCTAAATGCATTATGAATTATAATTTCATTACGATTGATGCACAAATACATATTCACCAACCAAAATGGGGTTATGAAAACTAGCAGCTACAGAACTTAGACTCTGACGAGTTGCTACTTGCATCACCACAAGGTCATTTCCAATAAAACAACATTAAAATTCACAAGCAGGTGTCTTAGATCCATGCATAATTCATAATCAATTAATTCATAAGGAGGCAGTCAATGCAACATGCTTAAATGTCAGGGAAGACATTTGTTCAATACTTTCGACCCGTCAGTCGAACGTCAAAATGCTAAAAATCGGAATGCTTTAACTTTTATGCGACGTGCACGTTATTTTATTAAACGATGCATTACTAATTGTCACAGAAGCAAACAAAGTGAATGCTAGGGGCGTCCAGTAAAGATGATTGCAAACATCGTTTGTCGAGGACATCCACAAAGATAAGCAATCTGCAGATCAAACTCATAAAGATGCTGGTAATCTGAATAATGGCTAACCTTACTCATTTAATAACTCACTTATTAAAAAAAAAAAAAAACTGGCATTGGCATCAATTGGCCAAAACTATACAGGCAACGGAATCGATAAATAAAATTCAAAACAAAAGTTAAACAAAAATTGATAATGTAATTAAACTCAGTAACTGTAGCGATCATTAATAGTTAAAAACACTTTAATAATAATAACAATTGCGATGAACGTCGCCGTCCAATAAGAACGACTCCATTAAATTCTCCCCCAACCTCGTTCATGAAGTCTCTCTGTTCGCTCCATTGGAAGTACATCCTGAAGCCATCTTCGATGAAGGTGCTGACGATGCACAGTCGAGCCACGTGAGGGAGGACATGTTTGCCTCGTCTCAGCACCTGAGATTCAACGAAAACGACATCTAATCGACTGCCATGCGGAACAAAGTCTACAACTGCTCGAGGTGTTCTCTGAAGCTTAGAATTAACTTGGTCGGTCCCAATGGCACAACAAGCGTTATTATTAGATATTCTTAAGGAAAGTGTTATTTAAAATATAAATTGGAATTATTTATTATTATTATTATCAATGAAATTACAGCTATTCTAATATTATTATCATCACTATTAATAATAATAATATTATTATTATTATTATAATTATATAATAATATATTATAATAATTATATTATTTATAATAAATTATATATAATAATTATATAATAATATATTATAATAATTATATATTATATAAAATTATATATATATTATATAATAATAATATAATATAATAATTTTGTGCTGTCAATGATGTTATTACAATCGTGCTACTTGAACTTTCAATCTCCACTTCTCTCGAGCATATTTGAAAAGATGTGTTGTATAATAACACAATATTGTTGTTATGAAAAAAAAAACTCAACAATTACTCACAAAACAGTTGGCATTCCCAACAATGGTAAGAAGAACAAATAAATATGCAAATCAAATGTAAATTAATGAATACAAATCACATCGTCAATCACATCATCGTGACAGGAATTAATCATTGCTCTTCCACATCCACAGAGTAAATAATCTCTAGCTTAATGACACTCGAGACCATTTTAAGGACATTACCTTTATTATTATTATTATTATCATTATCATCACCATTATTATTATTAATACAAATGTCTAGACTCAAAGATTTCACATGTAGAATGACTGTTTCGATGGCATGAGACACCACAATCATTCTTAATGTTATTAAATAATAACAATTAATAACATTTAATCAAACATGTGATCAATAGGTGATTGGCGTGCATGTCGGTCGAATGGGTTGCGTTCATGAATGCGGTCCGTAATAGCAACAGTAGTAATGTGTTGTGTTCGCAACCCACCCTGCACCGCTGGGGAGCGCCCTAGGTTAGGGGCGCTATATAAATGGTAGATCGATTAAAAAGTGCCTTCACATCCCATTCGGATACTGATCGGCACTCAAAATGTCTAAATACAAATAACGTTCACTCTTTTGTTTAACCTGAGAAAATGTACTGGGGGTCCAACCCTTAAGTCTGCATTAAAGCAGGTGACCATTACCATTACCATTACCAACCATGGAAACTATTTCCATTCAATTCTGAACAATCTATTGCACGAGTTTTTGAGTGTTTTCTATATGCATTGTTTATTCATGAGTTCATATATTCTTTGAATGTAATTTAAGTAATTGGTTAATCGCAGGGACAATTATGTTGATAAGAATGATTGACCTCCTGAAGAATTCAAATAATGCATTTGTATTTGGACTTTGACAACCATGTGATGCCAAGGCAATTAAAATATAAGAAACATGCATTAGTGTGCATTTGAGTGCTATTGAATGCACAAATTAACATGTCAAACCAACAATACATAATTGTGAAACAAAGACATTGTCACAACATGCGGATTTCAAGATATTCAAGCAGTTTCTTAAGTTAATTTTCAAATCATATTATTTAAAAGTTACATTGCCTCCAAACATTCGAGAAGGTGTGTATTTTATGCCACAAAAATTTAAACTAAGATCATTCCCGTCATGTTTAATTAATATTCAACAAAGAAATGTCTTAAGGTGCTGCAAAATGCATTCTAATGGTCAGAACAATAAACGCTTTTAATAACTCTATTATTAAGGTCTATCTCTTAAAAATGTCTTATAGGTACAGCCAATCTGAAACTGTTTAAGGAGGCAGCCAAACTGACAAATTTAACGTCCGAGTGCCCTTACCTGGTCTACAAAGTCTTCAAGTTTGTTGACAATCTGATCTTTTCCGAGCATGTTTTGTCTCTCAAAAGTATTAAAACAACAAACAAATAATCTTCCCTCAGCGTTTCATATAAACCCAAGCATGAACGGATACACGCCGCACTCGAAACTTTTGAGCCGCAAGTAAGATCGGTGTCTTCAGGCCTCTGACGTGTTCATTTGATGCAAAAAGGAAATTTAAAATACAAATTTCAAATTAAATTTTTCTATATTGTTTAAAATAAAACTCCATTGTAATAGTAAATATATTTAAAATGTTTGGATTATGCCAGATTTTAAACCAATCCAATCACAAGCAGACATCAATATCTTTCTTATAATGTTTAAAAAAAATATTGGTTTACATTGATTTAAAAGTAAGGTTATTTAAGATGATTTATTTCCAATCACTCAAGTCTGGGGAATGTTTTTAATTTCGCATTAGGCTTGTTGAAAAGTTTGGGAGGCTGGGAGTTGCTTTGGAGCGAACGTTTTTAAGCGATTAAGTTGTAATTTAGATGTATTGAGAACCTTATCCACAAATATATTATGGAGCGACTTGTGTCGAAGATGCTTGTAATCCAACATTAATAAGGTTATACATTTGTATAGGTAGGGATACTTATTCCACTATTACGAGATTGCTAAAAAGTAATTTTTTATTTTTTATGACAGGTAGTGGGAAGCATCGGTAGAGGAATTCTTTATAATAGGATTTAATTCAAATAAAGATATGTTTAGTCAAGTTGGAAAACTTCAAAATCTCTTAGGAAAATCTTTCCAAAACCCTCCCGATAATAGAAAATCATTGGTTTCTTCGAAGGAACAACTCACTGGTTCTAGTCTGAATCTATCAGGATCAATGACTGGTATTTCATAAATTAACTTCTCAGTAAAAAGTCATTCATCAAATGTCTCAGTTAAGACACACAACAACTGCTAAGTTCATTTAAGACCATTAATTATTTTAAGCCATTAAATGTAAATAATATTATATTATCACATTTTATTCCATGGAAGTTGAGCACTGTCATTCTATCATTTCACAGGATTGGCATTCAATATATTGGACCCGATGAAATTGATGTCGATGAAAGAAGATGCAAAGTCGAGGTTCATTTCATCTCAAGTCATGAAGAGGTCGCTCTACGAGTCGGTAGTTTCTCCTACCAATAGACTCGCTGGAAAGAGAAGATACTCCACCCTGGTTCCCATGAAAAGGAGGCCTCAGAGTTATCATGACAGCGGACAGGAAGGAGAACTAGTCGAGAGTGGAAATTCCAGCATTTGCTGTCCAAAGGAATTAACGGAGAGGTGGAGGGATGTGCAGTCGTTGCCGGTTTCGCCATGCCAGAGTCCTCGCGCTTCGAAGAGGTTCTGCGGGTCGGTGACCAGCCAATCCAGAGATCAATCTTCTGAGTTTCTAACTGGAAAACCTGTTCTCAGTGGAAGTAGGCATTCGATAAATCTCTCAAGGACAAGTCTGTTCTTATCTTCCAGGAAAGAGGTTGCCAATTCTGGTCTAGCATCCCTTCTCAAGCCTCCCTGTCCCAAGTTTGTTTCTGCCACAGATCTTACCTCTCCTTCAAAGGAAGATGGGCACAAATCGGATTCATCAGACAGTCTCAACCTGAGTCTGAATGAGTCTGAAAGTGGAGTTGCATCTTCAAAGCCAAAGAAGTCATTGAGGAAAACATGGAATGATGAAAACCTCTATTGCGACGTTGTTCCAAGCAGACTTGAACCAATCAGTTCGGGTTCTTCCCTTGCTCCGAGCATGGGCACAGCAGAGGACAGACAATCTCTCCTCTCTTTGCTGGCAGCTAATGCTGAAAATGATGAGGAGAGTGATGACAATGGTGGATCCAGAAACAGATGTGAATTTCTGAAGCCAAAGAATATCCCGGAAGAAACTATGGAAGATCAGATGTGAAGATTTGTTTCGTTTTTGTCACGGCCACGGTATTAAGGTTTTGTTATTCGCGTTTCAATGCGTCGGTGTAATGCTATTGTTGACGTTATTTTGTAATCATATTTTGTATTGGCTAAGACATCACCTACCTAACTTTTTTCAGCATTTTCCATTCACTTATTGTCTGGAGTTTGCACTCTTCTCTCATTGCTCTGATCATGTGTTGATCAACATGGTGATGTCATTTTTAGATGATGGTCAAAGTGTATCAGTGAAATCATTGGTGATTGGTGATGTCAGCAAATATAAAGTACAACTTGTGACCCAGAATACATAATGCATTTAGAATAAAGTTATTATTCTGTAATTGTGTCTATTTATCTCATGTGTTTACTAATTATACAAGCTTTACCAAGTTCAAAACCACAAATCACATCAGTATTTTTAAGCAATCATGACTGCCAATTTTGATGATTGTCTTTTGGTTACCCTCAAATCATTCTGTTTTGTTTTAAAATTCATCACTATTACAAAAAATTCTTCAGCTTTTGAAATTCGATGTATCCTCCAGAAGTCGTATGTAATATAATGTAAGAATGTCATTACAATATCGCGTTGCACCATTCGCGTGCTGCCATTTTGTGCTTTCCCATCATTTTTGTCTTTGGTCTTAAAATGCAACGTTTTTTGTGCAAAAAACAACTTTCTAGTCCATTTTCCAAGTGATAAGCAAATTATCCGTGCATCTGTGTACATTCTTGCAATTGTATGCGACAAATCTTTAGATGCTGCATCTTTAATGCACTCATTCATAAGATGTACGTTCTAAGATGTAGTCTCCTTTAGAGCTACTTTGTCTGCACAATCTGTGTTCTTTATTATGATTTTTTTTGAGTTCCCAATCAACATTGCAACAAAGAAGATACAGGTAAAATGACATGCACAATGTCAATTCACTTCCTTAAACGTTAGGCTTTAAATGTGACCTTTAATGTAAATTTAACTGTGATGTAAGTAAGTGCTGGACTTGAATGTCCGGAATCGATTTAAATGTAAATGCTTCGTGTGAACTTCTTCCCAGTGCACCATTGCATGAGCTCAGTCTGACCTTGAATCTCTGGGGTGAGAACCCTTTATCATGTGAACAAGCTCATTATGATGATGACAGTGAAGATGATGATGATGATGATGATGAAGGTGTTGATGACTTGGCTGTTACAATTATAACAATTTGCTCAGATCGTGCTATCTATTTTGTTTTGCTTTTATTTCACATCATTGATTATGTATTGTTGGCTAGCATTATCAAAATTGTGCACTCATACATATGCATGCACGAGCATGATCCTAATTTTCGACATGTGGTCAACAAAGACTCACAATTTCATGTTTTATTATGAATCCTAGCATTGATAATTTGGATATAATTGTGTTTTAATGATGTAACTTACAACGTTACATGTGTTCACGTGGTTCTATCATTGTTTTGCATCAATTTCCCTATAGCTCACACTCTCATTGGTCAGCTATTTTTAGCACTCCCCAATCTCACCACCTTATAACTGTATTTTCTATAAAATTGTCACCTTTATTGGTACTTCAGCATTTCATCGTGATGAACATTCGGACGTTACGAACTCTTGCACACAACTTCGCGATGGAGTCAGTCGTTGACTTGTTTATGTCAATCTATTTCAGAAAGCCAGTCAGACTGACTGGCCTCTAAAAAATAACGACAAGACGATTGAAACCATTTCTTAGAAACCATGAATTAGATTTTGTAACTTTCTGTTGATGCTAGGACTTAGATGTTGGAGTCTCTAGGGAATCGATGTTCAGATGATAGTACTTGTGGTAGGGATTACATCAGTCTTTGTTCACATTTGCAGTGGTTTCTTAATGTCCTTACATTAAGATGAACATAACCATGAAACCTTCTGTGGAATTTGCTCATCTTTCTCATGTTTAATGGGATTGATGTCTGCTCTTCTGTTCACCATTTTTCATCTCACATTTTGTGACTAATTTGTCAGGATAGCAGTTTTTTTAAATTCAATGTTTTTAATTCTAATTGACAAAGCTTTTAAAAATTGGGTTTGGTTTTTTTCATCTATTGCTTACTACCTACAGATCACGTAATTTCAAGCATCAAAAGGTTTGCTCTCGTTATCCTTAGGATGTACAGTACAATGTAAATGCTGCAGTATTCTATTTGCTTATCTTGTAGAATTTTGTTTAATCTTACCTGTGAGGGAGGTTATCTCACTGTTCCATGGTCACTATCTCCACCATCATTATTGTCATCACCATCACCTTCGTCATCATTATAATCATTATTTCTGAAGATGTAACATTTCGAGTCAAATGAAGCCGAGCATTTGTTGACAAGTGTTTTTTCCTTTTTTTTTTTTCTTAGTGACTGAACTTCAGTGCATAATCTTGTTTAAAATACTTAGGTATTGGTGGTGTTATGAGTAAGATGCAGATGTAGACTAACTTATCAGTTGGTTAAAGAAAATAGCTTCAGTGGAAATTACATTGAAGCACATTTGGAGGTCTTTCATAAATGGAAACAAGAACCGATTCCAGACGAATATGGTGTGGGCTGAATTCGTGCACAATTTCTGTTCAAACTCTACTTGATAAAAGCAAAAAAAAGTCGTCATTAAACTTATTTTATCTTAATGATCCATTCAGCCCAACTCTCCCCTATGCGTTGATGCACCTCCCTATGTACTAGATACTCACCAAATAGAAAATAGATTTCCAAAGTGCGTGACTCGTAATGTTGGTTGGTGACAAACATTCAAGACCCACATAGATAAAATTACCAATTCTGCGTCAACAAGATCCCATCTTATTATTAGGTCCTTCTCCTCTGGCAACGAACTGATCCTTGCCTTCTGCACCTACTAATTTGAATATTTGTGGGATCTCATCGATAAATGCCTTTGATGTTTTTTTTTTCGAGGTTTTCGACGCTGAGCATGGGGTCTCTTTCCTGTCCAGGAAATTATTTTTATTACAGGACTCACAAAAGCTGATTATTATAATAAGGCTCTATATAAATGGTTCCATTTCCAAAACTCACTTATGAAATGTAAGTACTGTTAATTTACGTTATTATAGATGGGTTCTGGAAAGAGACTTAATGATATCGAAAAAGGACAAATAAAGGCCATTAAAGACTAGAATTTGTCAATTTCAGATATTTCTAGAAGGGTTAATCGATTTAGAAAGGTTACAAGACATTATTTGAATGATCCTGAAAGTTATGATACAAAAACTAGTCCAGGAAGACCTCAAAAACTTTCTGAACATGAGAAACGAGTTGTCCTCCGTGAAGCTTCCAAGGGGTTTAGCTCAACAAGAGACTTAAAAAATAACTTAAATTTGGAGGTTAGTCGATGAACTGTATTCAGATGCCTTCAGAGGAGTAGTTTCCCGAAGTTTGTTAAGCGTCAGCACCAACCACTTTTGACGGAGGCTCACAAGAAGATCCGGCTAAACTGGGCAAAAGAAATGGTGAGTTCGGAGATAACTCTGTTATTTTTTTAGATGAAAAGAAATTGGATTTGGATGGTCCAGATGGCTATAAATATTATTGGCACGATGTCAGAGAGCCCCAAAAAACATTTTTGTATCAGAAATATCGTAGGTGGCTCAGTGATGGTCTGGGCTGACATTTCCTCTCATGGTTCATCTGAACTAGGCTTCTTGGATGGGAAGCAGAACCCACTAAAATATGTTGAAACACTGGACCAGTATCTCTTTCCGCTGTGTGACAAATTTGGAGATGATGCAGTCATTTTTCAGCATGACAATGCCCCGCTACACACATCAAGACTGACAAAAACGTTTCTCCAGGAGAGGAATTTGAAGGTTCTGAAGTGGCCAGCTCACTCCCCAGATTTGAACCCCATTGAAAACGTGTGGGAACTGCTTGCTAGGGAGGTATACTCCAATGGGAAGCAATATTTCAGTGTTCAGGAACTGAAAGATGCTTTGAATAAGGCCTGGAAGAAACTGGATGAAAAGAGCTTGAAACCTTTCCTGGTTTCATTAAAAAATAGTTAAAGAGTTAATTATTAAGAAAGGAGATAACAAACATTATTGACTTTCATATACACAATAATTTAAAGCTCTGATTTTAATAAATATAAAAATTTGTGCTCCCTAGTGTTTCTTGTTCCTACACGTAATTTTGGGTATTTCCAGTTTTTCTCGGAATTCGCATGAAATATTTGTCTGAGTTTAATAAAATTGATAAGTATGTAAATCGAATGTGTTTCAGTACATTTTATGAAAAAATGGCATACGAAAATTCTGTGCATAAAAAGTTATCGTCAAAAAACGTAACTGGGACAAATTTATGCAACGCACTGTATGTCCGACCGGTTTGTCGAGCCGGGAAAGAACTAAGGCTATGACAAAAATGTCGGAGGCCGCGGAGGCGGCATCGTGCTGGATTTGGGAGATGAGAGACCGTAAGTGTTGCTAAGAAAGGAGAGATTGCGGTTTGGTTGGTGAAGAGATGGCGCGCGCATTCGCAAAATGACGTGAAACGCGAATGAGTGTTTATTGCGATATATGCGCGCTGCCGGTGAGCGTAATTTTCAA
>MPNW01000545.1:0-10042 GCA_011800805.1 Hirudo medicinalis
GAGTGATGTACTGAGTGAGTGAGTGAGTGAGTGAGTGAGTGAGTGAGTGAGTGAACGTGTGAGTGAGTGAGTGAGTGAGTGAGTGAGCGAGTGAGTGTGCGAGTGAGTGATAGAAGGATGAGACTGAAATGAAAGACTTCAGACACTTTCAAACGGCAATCAAACTCCATCCTGTGTGAGATCGTTACCACGGTAACTGTGTGATGTTCAGACGATTTCAATTCATGTGACATTCTGGAAAGTAGAGATGATTAAAGTCGTCACGATCACGATGACGGCGGCTGTGATGAAGAAGATGACGATGATGATGATGATGATGATGATGATGATGATGATGATGATGGTGATGATGATGATGATGATGATGGTGATGGTGATGGTGATGGTGATGGTGATGGTGATGGTGATGGTGATGGTGATGGTGATGATGATGTCGATGACGATGATGATGCTGCTGCTGCTGATGATAATAATAATAATAATAATAAAAATAATAATAACATATTTTCCAGAGCGAGTGGGTCGTGCGGCTGTTTTTCGCGAACTCTCGATAATTTTAAGGTTTTTGCGTCAGTCTTGCTACTTCTGTGACCATTTCGTGTCCCCTATATCCCGTTTAGGATTGTGATATTATTAAAGGGGTAAAACTGAAGATGAGTTGCAAACATTTCGACTTTAACGTCTAGTCTCGTCTTGACTTCGCAACTTCGGATAAATAGAAGGGAAAGAAGTGACTTAAAGTGCGTTTGATTCCGAAAGCGTCTGCTGATTGATGTTTCTGAGAATTCTGAGAATTTAATTAGTTTGAGGACTCGTCGAAAAGAACAATGCAGATCCGTTCAAGCACCTTGGCAGCACTCACACAGGTGAAAGATTGTTGTGTTTCTTCAGAGACACCGCCTGTTGTCCAACAGAAGTGTGAATATTGTAGTGCAGAGTTCGGAACAACTAGAGGAGCAAAAATTCATGAGAGTCCGTGTCCACCCAGTCCAGTGTCATGCGAAATGGTCAGGAAAAAGTTACTGGAAATGCAGATGGAATGACGAGGAATCTCATATGATGGCAATGAAAGAAATAGAATTGAAACAACATTTCCCACACCGATCCTTAGCCTCTATTCGAGGACATGCATGTAGAAGGCAAATAGAATACAAGACTATTCTCCAACAATGCATCAGCAGTTCTTTGGAGAATATTCAAACGCCACATCGGGTGGCAATCCCAGCCTTCGGATTGCTTGGAGACAATTGATGAGAATAATTCAAGATGCTTCAACGAACTTTGTGGAAGAGGATGTCCAAAGCCAAGTTGGACTGGACGATCAGGAAAGAAAGAAAATCAACGTTGCTCTCTCTAGGTACTTCCCAGGCAAGAGTGTAAAACAAATAAGAAAAATTAGAAACAAGCCAGGATACAAGAGCCTTCTAAGCAATGCCATCCAGGATTCTGTGGCTCTGAGACATCCTGAAAATTCGGAGAGTTCGGAGATGCCACCTGCGTCTGATGGGCAGGAAGGAATAGACAACAATACAATCTCCTTAGACAGTCTGGTAAAAATGAAACAGTTTGTGGTTGAGAGATATCACATGATTCATCTGGAAAACGAAGAGCTCTCTGACCTCATAAGCGAGAAACTTAACAGAACGAAAAAAAATCTAATTGATAAACAAGGAATATGAAAAGTGGATCATTAATCAAATTCCACAAAAGATCAATAGCAGGAAGTTCAAAAAGCCTCCGAATCATGTTGAGGGGATACAAAGAAAGAACAGCAGTCAAACCAAAAATAAATCGGAAAATAAATGCAGAACGTCCCAGAAATCAAAAATCCGGACATCAGAAAAACAACAACAAAAGTTAGAACGACAGAAATGCTATGCCAGTCTACAAGCTCTTTTCCGAAAGAATCCAATGGCAGCAGCCCACTCAACATTAAAGGAAGAATATGGAGTTCAGGCAAGCACTCTTTCCAAGGATTTGGCAGATTATTGGAGGCCAATCTTCGAGGAAGAATCGGTGGAGCATGACAGGCCTTTTGCGACGATTAATGACACCCTGACAGAAATGCAGGATCCAATCACCAGATGGGATCTAGAGATTGCATTCCAGGGCCTGAAGGACAGCCGGACATGACGGCATCCGAAAAAGATATCTTAAAGAATTTAGTTATGATGATCTGGCCGTTCACATGTCTCTCTGGCCACTAACAGTAATATCCCCTGCATCATTTAAATCAGGAATCGTCACTTTCATTCCCAAGCTTAAAGAGGCCTTCAGCCCGAGCGATTATATACCCATCACAGTTGGGCCGATTATGTGGCCCGCCTTTTACATCGCATCAATGGAGGGAGAATGGAGGGATATTGGCCTTTGTCATCGAGAGAAAAGGCATTTCGCCCAGGAGATGGTATTGCTTTTTGGTATTGGCTCAAAATCTTTTTATGATTAAATCAATCATCCGAAAAAAGAGAGAACAGCTTCAAAATTGAACTTGACGTTTATTGATGTCACAAAAGACTTCGGACTCCGTTTCTCACAAATATATCCTCAGAGCCAGACTTGGCACTCCATCAATCTTCTTAGACTACCTAGCTCTACAAAGAAAGTGAGGTTTATCTGAAAACCAAGGAGGGTCTCGGTGGAATGGTTCAAGTGAAAAGGAGTCCGTCAGGAGACCCGATGTCCCCCCACCTATTTAATGCGGTCATAGACATGATAACCAGCGAATTGGACCAATCAATTGAGGTCACGGCTGGCAGAGGTTCGACGACCAAGTGCAATGACATTCACCGACGATCTGGTTCTAATGTCAACGACGGACATTGGAATGAAAAGACTGATGGAACAATTAGAGAGTGCAATGAGCAGCGCAAGACTGAGAATCATTCCAAACAAATGCGCTACACTCAGAACTGAAACCCACTGCAAGGAAAAACGCTGGATAGTTAATCCCATGCCTTACATCAAGTTGCAATCCGAAGATATCGGAGCAAGGGATGTCTCGCAGTCGTACAAATATCTGGGGATAGAGATAGGAGTCCGACAGCAGCCAGCTTCGATCGGAGATGAGATTCAAAAATCGCTCCATTCAATTTCAAGAGCATCAATAAAACCTTGCCAACGTCTTAACATTCTAAAAGTTCATTTATTACCAAGCTTCGTTCATAAACATACCTTTGACGAGGTAACCCTCGGTTCTCCGAATTCCGCCGTCTACGCGATTATAGGAGTAACAAAGCATTGGCTGCATCTTCCAAAGGATATTCCAAAACCGTTTTACCACGCTCCCGTTAAATCCGGAAGTTTGGGAATTCTTCAACTTAGACAATGTCTCGAGTGAGAAGATTGACGGAAATTTTGCTGCTTCAAGTTGAGCCGAGAATAAATAGTGATGGAAACCTCAGAATTCCAGACCTATTAGCATGGGAGAAGGATCAGTCCAGTCTGCGATGTCACCATCGTCTCTGACACAGCCCCATTAGACGAAGTGCACACATCCAAAGTGCAAAAATATGACGATAAAGACGTTCAAATATGGATGACAAACAACAGTCCAGGTGAATTCCTTCCTCCGAAGGTTTATGTGAATGGAGATGGGTGATCTCATCTAAATCGTGCTCCTCTTGGCGCGGCCTCGGTTTCTCCAGAAGCATGTTAATGAATTTGTCAATGAATTTGTGGTAGCTCTTTCTAGCACTTACCGCACATGGAAACATCACAAGCGAAAAACGCAACATCGATGGCGGAAAAGAATTGGAGTTTAGCGATGACATTTATTGTGTAATGCACAGACTGATTTTTAAATGTTGATTGTGCTGTGGTTTGCGCATTATGTCCCGGGGTACTCTCAGGCCCAGAATGGTGACTTTAAATATTTGGTGAGGTTCTTGATCCGTAATTATGTTTGTTTCTTTGGCTGAGAAAATAAAGGAAAAAAAATAACTTTTTCGCTTTTTCGAGCGAGTAAGCTGAGGAGTGGTCGATTTGTTTTTCCTGCGTATTTCGTTAAATACATGTTAATTTCTCTCGGAAATTGTCGAATTTCTCCGAATTTAGCTTATTCGGGTCCCCTACCTTCCGTTTTGTCTGAGGGTGAAACTATTTTACTGATTCTGTAAAACAAAAGGGGAACATTGAAGACCTGCGAACGAAATTCCTTCCGTATCGTCGTGTCTGTTGTTTTGACTTTCGTTTACGGACCCGCAGTCTTCTTGCAAAACAACATCCTTCATTGTCATTGTTTCGGAAATGTCCAACTCTGACAATCGTTTAATTCGAACTCTACGTTCATGACAAATAATTAAATATGACTCCTCTGGTTAAAACGTTGTTGTGTCTCAAGGAACCAAGTCAGATGCTAAAGACACAAGGAGTGAGGAAAAGGTGGAAACGTGCAGGTTCTGTGAAGCTTCTTTTAAGACAGTAAAAGGTCTTAGAGTGCATCAGAACCATGCTAACCCAGAGGAATACAACAAAGAAGGAGCGGGCAAGAGCTACGCCAAACGGCCTGAGAGGGAATCCACCATGTTAGCCAAAATTGAATTAGAGCTGAAGATTAAAGGAATCAGAAACATCAACATAGAGGCACAGAAAAGCTTACCACACAGGTCGCTGAATGCCATCAGGTCTCACAGAAGCCAACCCACATATAGAAATATTTTGCAGGAATACCAGGCTAGAATAGAATCTGGAGGATCAGACGGTCAATCTGGAGGTACATCCAATCGTGCGCTGGAAATGACCTTGGCTCCCTCAAGCGTGGACGGCCTCTGGACGGCCTCTGGACTGACATAGGCAGTGCCGAGTGGAAGCTGAATTCATTAGAGAAAAAGAGAATCAATCTCGCCCTTCACAGATATTTACCAAATGTTCCAGTTGAGACAATAAGAAAGATCAGGAACAAGCCAGGTTATCGCAAATTTTTGAACAGCTTCATCATTCAGAAGACGTGTTCCGTTAAGCCAACGAAATATGTCGTGAATACCACACTCACAATATCTCCAGTTAAAACAATTGTGAACAGCGAGATTCAGTTAAAACAATTTTTACTCGCAAACTACAAGTACATAAAACTTCCATGCGATGAGCTCTCTGAGTTGTTGAACCAAGCTACTGACATTGACTCAAAGAGCCGGTTGATAGACAAAGAATATATGCATTGGAGGGAGAGTTTGGAAACGCACCGTGAAAAAACAGGAGCTGACAGTTGTGGTAGACGGCCTCCAAACGTGATACCTACTGCTGTCAGATCAGATAAAAACAAAATAGGAAATCAGGTCAGGCAATTTCGGACAACAAAGATTCGACCATCCAAGAAGGAGTTAAGACGGAATGACAGAAAAAAGCAACGGAAAATGGTTCAAGGGTTATTCAGAAAAAATCTGTCCTCAGGAGCTTGTTCGGTTTTGACTGAAGAATGAATATAGCGAGGAATCAAAACCCATACCTCATGCAAAGTTGCTACAATTTTGGGAACCAGTATTTTCACAAAAGTCGATGACAGATGGTAGACCAGTGGTGTCGGTTTGTGGGCTTTGTTATGACCTGGAGGCTCCCGTCAGCTGCGAGGAGGTAAAAGTGGCTCTGCGAGGTCTTAAAGATGGTGTCCCGGGCCTGGATGGAGTGAAAAAGAAGCACTTGGATGGCATTAAACCAATAGATAGTCCCTCTGGTTACTGACTGGCTTGCCACCTTCACTATTTAAGGTTGGTGTCGTCAGTTTTATTCCAAAAGTAAATGGAACAACTGACCCAAGTGAGTTCAGGCCGATCACCCTGAGTCCGCTCATGAGTCGTCTCTTCCACCGAATGATCAACAAACGCATGTCACATCTTTGGCCATTATCAACGAGGCAGAAAGCATTCCAGTCGGGCGATGGTTTGGCCGACAACATCTGGCTAGTAAAGTCTCTTATCACAAAAAGTAGACAAGAAAGGAAAAAGCTCAACATGTCATTTGTGGACCTATCTAAAGCATTCGAATCAGTTTCCCACGAATCGATTATCAGGGCAGCCTCTCGACTCGGCACACCACCCTTGTTAACGAGATATCTGTCGGAGTTGTACAGAAATTGCCAAGTCCACATTAGAATGGGAAAGGAGATCAGCAGAGCTATACGGGTCGGCAGGGGAGTTAGGCAAGGTGACCCCATGTCGCCTGTTATTCAATGCTGTGATTGACATGGTAGTCAGTAATATTGATAGGTCTATCGGTGTCACCGGAGGAGAAAATCCGCTGTGAGGTGCAACTACATCGCCTTTGCAGATGACCTCCTTTTACTGTCCAGCACAGATGTTGGAATGAAAATGATGTTACAACAGCTAGAGATTTCGATGGCCAAAGTTGGACTCACCATGAACCCAGCCAAATGTGTCTCGATGAGAACTGAGGTCATCACGCGGAAAAGACAATGGATTGTAAACCCAGAGCCGTACCTGAAACTTCAAGATGAGGATATCAGGGCACTCTCCATAGTGGACACGTACAAGTACTTAGGAGTTCTGATTGGGCCTCGAATGCAATTTGCATCATTGGCCGACAGAATCCAAAAAGGCCTTCACTCGATTTCGCGGGCTCCTCTCGTGCCATGCCAGAGAGTGTATATCTTAAGGACCCATCTGCTCCCCAGTCTCGTTCATTTCCTCACCTTCGGAACAATCAGTCTCAAGTCGTTAAATTCTGCTGATGTTGCAATTAGGAAGTCAGTACGAAAATGGCTCCGACTACCAAAGGACACTCCAAATGCGTTCTTGCATGCCACGATCAAAATGGGAGGAATGGGGATTCTTCAACTGCGTCGCTTGATCCCGGAAATCAAAATCCGTAGAATGTCCAAGGATCTACAACAGGCCAAAGCGAACAACGACATTTTTTTGATGGATGCTTTAAACGAAAACACGACTATCGCCAGCGAAGTCAAGAGGTTTGGTAGGCCGAAGGAGAAGGACGAGCCGTGCGTTCCTCGTGGACCGCAAAGGAATTGTACAAAACCGTTGACGGTTATGGGTTGATGAGATTTCCGGAAGCAGTGGTTTCGAACGAGTGGTTGGTGGATGGCATCAATAGAATTCCAGCCACCCAATACATAAACTGTGTGAAAGTTCGGTCAGCGACGCTCTTCAATAGACTACGGGCCTCGAGAAGGACACCAATGTCCAACAGAGTCTGCGCTGCCGGTTGCAGTGAGATGTAATCCTTCGCCCATATAGTCCAGAAGTGTCCGAGCATTGAGGGCCCCCGCCATTTCAGGCACGACTCCATAGTGAGGGTGCTTGAGACAGTTCTGACACAAATAGGATATTTAGCGAAGAGGGAGCCTCGAATCCCCACTGTCAAAGGGACTAGAATCCCTGACTTATGCGCATGGAATGGTGAACGCTATATTTATATTGTATGTGATGTTGCCGTGGTATATATCATGATATATCAGATATCATGGATCTTGACAGAGTTCACCAATTCAAGACCAACAAATACAAACATCACCGACATCCTCGATGGATGAGACAGAATAATCCAAGACAGGACTCGGGTCAAATGGAGGCGATTGCCACTGCCTTCATCATCAATTGGAGGGGTGCATCTCATTGGAGACGTGGAGCTCATGGAAAAAAATAGGCCTTCCAAAACGGTTTTTGATGTGGACTTCAATAAGAACACTGCTGGAGACCCACAGAATTTGGAAGATCTTCAGAATCAATGCCTGGAGAGAAAGGAGAAGGCCAAGGAGAACATTCATGTGACGCTAATTCATTTCAAAAATTCATTTTTGTGGTTGTTTTAAGTTATAGTATATAGTTATATAATATAGTTATACAGTCCTTAGGTTTTCCCGGGCCCGTTTGAGGACTTTAAAGACATTGCTGAGTATTTTTAAGTGCATTAGTTTTTTTTTTTTATGTTAACCTGGGCTCAATAAAAATTTAAAAACATTAATAATTGTAACTCGCTTGAGCTGTTGACTAGCGCGATCGAATATTCGCATGCTCTTTAAAATTTATAAAATTCGGGGATTTCAGCGTTTATTTGTCGCGACTTTTGGTCAATTAGTGTCCCCTACCTACCTGTTCGTGGCTAAAATTTCGAAATTAAAAGGGGATTACGAAACTGCGAGAGCCAAACGATAACGGTTTTTTTCATCTATTCATTTTGCTAAATGGACTTCACAGTTTCATTATAAAGCTCTCCAAAATCAAATTAGGTTGTTCGGGTTAATGCTTCTTTCAGTTTGGAAAAGAAAACATGGAAGAACCTCAAGTTAAACATAAAAAGTTAGTCAGAATGTTGAGTTCAAGAAACTTATACGCTGAATTCAACCATAGTCCTTTGAATATCGAGAGCAAAGAAACGCTTTGAATGCAAATTTTGCAATTCAGAATTCCAAACGAAACATGGCTTGAAGATCCACCAAAACCATGCTCGCCCCATGGAATACCATAGGCTAAGGGCAAGCAAGTCCAAGTGTCGATGATCGGAAGAAGAACCTCACATGCTGGCAAAGATTGAACTGGAACTAAAACAGGAGGGATGCAAAAATGGGAAAATTGAAGCGCAAAAGAAGTTCCAGCAAAGATCTCTCTAGCAGCCATCAGAAGCCACAGACATCAATCATCGTATCGAAAGATTTTGAGATCAGTCTGGAGATATGGGGTGCAGAGAGATCATAGAACCAAGAACGGAAAACGACAAATCAAGTGTTCCTCCTTTAGATGTTTTGGTCAGAGATAGACATTGGACCGATATTGCCATGGCAGACCTAAGTCTGAACTCATTAGAGAAAAAGAGAATTATTCTTGCAATACAAAACATGTTCCTCATTTGTCAACAAAAGCAATTAAGAGGATTAGAAATAAACCCAAATATCGACATTTTCTCAACGGATGTGCACTGAAATTATCTCAGTTTGCAGGATGACAAAATCAAAGATTTAAATATTATCGAAACTTACAAACACTTGGGCGTTGAGATCGGTGCCAGATTGAAATACTCATCAATAGCCAAAAAAATCAAAACTACCTACATTCCACTTCGCGTGCCCCTCTGAAGCCACATCAGCGGCTGTACATCCTTAAAAATCACCTCATACCTGGTCTTGTCCAGCATCTAATAAGCTTTGAAAAGTTCAGCCTCAAATCTTCAAAGTCCGCTGACGTTGCCGTCAGAAAAGCAACTCAACTCGGCTTCGATTGAAATTACCAAAGGATGTTCCAAATGCCTTCCTACATGTCCCAGTCCGACTAGGAGGCCTCGGAATCTTTCAACTCCGAAAATGGATTCCGAGTGTAAGAACTCGTCGCATGTCACAAGTCTTGAAACAAGCTAAAGAGAATCTCTATTTTCTTTATACCATATATTTTTATACCAGCATATACCAGTTTATGCAGTACGTTCTTGGAGGTCAAAAGGTTTGGCGTCCCAGAAGCTCGTAACGATGCCAAAACATTAGGCAAGCCAACGGCAGCAGCACTGTACAGAACAGTAGGTGGATATGGATCAGGTCTTTTTCCCATGTCATTGGACCAAGCGAGTGGCAACTGTCGGAGTTGGCAGAATGGCGTCAGATCAATAGCTGAAATGTGTAAAGGTTAAAGTCTTACAAATCGTACCGCGAGAATCAACATACAAACCATTCACCAATACCATCTGCACTGCCGGTTGCCGAGCTAATGAGTCATTGGGTCACATTGTACATCTTAGTAGAGATGTTGACAAAGAAATTGAATACAATGGGGTTCATCGCCAGAATTGAACCCTGTTGAAGGCACCCTAATTCCAGATTTGTATGCGAGGAAAGATACAACATATCGTGTGCGATGTGGCTGTGGGATCAGAAACTGCCGACTTGGATAAAATTCATTTTACATAGGTGTCAAAATATGACTTGCCGGGAATCCACCAATGGATGAAAGAAAACAATCCAGTCTCGGAACCTCAAAAGCAGAATGGAAGAGTCACGGCCCTCATTCTAAGCTGGAAGGGAGTAATCTCTGAGGAATCATAGAAATTTTGGAGGAGATTTTGAGTCTCGAGGAGGTTTCTCATG
>MPNW01000545.1:10458-34167 GCA_011800805.1 Hirudo medicinalis
ATCTCTGAGGAATCATAGAAATTTTGGAGGAGATTTTGAGTCTCGAGGAGGTTTCTCATGTGGACCTCCATCAAAACCATGCAGGAGACTTACAAGATATGGCGAACATTCAAAATTAAAGCCTTGATAGAAGATATTAACACACTTTGTTGATGGACATAAATTGATAGGAATGAACCAAAAAATTTACGATTTGGATTTCTGAAAAAATGTTTGTTATGTTTTCTTTGGCTAGGCTAATAAAAGATTAATAATAATATTTCTCATAATATAATTTATTCCGCAAACTGAAGGGCCTTATGGACCACTAACAAATTTGTACAGAATTATGAGAACAAAAACGTCAGCAAATGAATGACCAAAATAACTTGATTACACTGGTTTACAATTTTTTAAAGTTATCTGATTCAGAGATAAAATTTACTATTTCTTATGTATTTTGATGTTCTGAATTAAAATTTGACATTCAAAACATTTGATTGGCTACTGCTTTTAAGATATTCAATTTTTTAAATTTTACTTTTTATGCTCGTATTTTTTCCAGGCTGCCTCGGAAGAATCAATCTTTGTTAATGTAATGGAAATTTCTTGCACGATTATATCATTTGCAAAGAAAACGACAATCTTGGCACAGCAAAGGGCACAGATTTCCTTTTTTTGTTTAACCAATGGCGAAGATTTGTTGCACAAGTGTTGCTGAAGCCCATTTCTTATCCGGATCTCCAATTTGGCATCCAAAATAAAGGTGATAGGCTTTCTTAACCATCGTAGTTATATGACGCTTTTGTGATGTAAAAATCACTTCACCACAACTTAGCAAAAATTATCTGCACCGCGCCCACCAGCATGGTGCATATGAGCACCGATCGACACAGCAACCTACTGGACCATAATGCTTTTATTTCTGAACTACAACATATTCGTTTGTTCGAATTCAATTACTAACCTGATTATTTATGGAATACGGGTTCCTTGCTAATTAAAAAAGTATTGATGATATTGAATTTTTTATTGCATCATTGTTTCACGAATCCAAAAAATCGCATTCGGTCGGTCTCTAATCCTTATGGAACAATATTTTAAAAAGAAAAAAAAACCTTACTAACCCTACCCAGAATCGATATCTATTTCACAAATAGTTAATCAAACTAGTTTAGTACTTGAAATGTTTGAGAAAAAGAGCTTGTTTTTGTTGTTTCGTTGCCTTTAATTCTTCGTTGTGGTTTTTCTTCATTTTTGTAGCGAAACCTTTGTTTCGATCCAGTCATTGCCGTGTAAGTGAAGGAATAGTGGGATCACGGAAAATTCATAGCGGGAAAATTCAATGTGAACTATCGCCTTATTACATCACTAAGAAATACAGTAAAACCTCTTTATAAAGAACATCTCATTAACGAAATATTCGTTACAACGAAACTGCTTTACGGTCCCGGCCAAATCTCAACACTTTGTGCGTCAAAAATATCCTCATCAACAAATTTTCTCATTAACCAATCAACGAAAAGCATTTTGGTCCCCACATAAATTTAAACCCTCTGTATAACAAAAATTAATTATTTTTTCAGTTTGTTTTTAAATTATTTAAATGTTATAAAAATTTAAATTTTTATCTTATAAAACGATTTTTATGGACTTTTTTTTAGTAAACGTTTGTCCATGTAAAAATAATTACAAAAATAAACAATTTAAGATATGTAAGAAATTGAAAAAGATAAATTTGGTAGTCCTTACAAGGGAGACATCGCCAAAAAGTGTCAAATTAAGCCATCCATACCTACCATCATTAAAACTAAAGAAAATATCGTGAAAGTTGCAGAAAGTGACACTAAACTCAAGTTTAAATTCATCCGAAAACTGAAGCACGAAGGAGTAGGCAAGTCTGTTTGGGTCTACTTTTTGGATCTGCGAGGAAAGAATGTTCCAGTGTCTGGGGATATGCTCATAACAAAAGCTATGACACTTCTCCTTCAGATAGGATTCAAAGATTTTTGTGCTTCCCAAGGGTGGCTTCAGAAATTCAAGCGAAGGTTGAAGGAAGAATTCTGAAAGTATCAGAAATTGCTGGAGAACCTCTGGGTTTGAGTTTTCAGAGGACAATGTTGACATAAACGAAACCCTATCTTGGACTCTCTGGAAGTAAATGATATAAATGAGGTATCAACACCAATTAGGGAATTGCAGCAGCGATTCCCTGATAAAGTGCTTTCAACAGAATGTGAATTTGGCATGAATCCATTATTATTCAATGACTTTCACCAAAATCTGTCGTATATTGAAAGTGAAATGTCAGAATATTTTCCTATAAAATGAAGCAGACAAAAATCACTGATTTTACCAGAGTTTTTTTAGTCTATAAAAACAAATAACTTTTCATGATTTATTTTAATGCTTAAAATTGAATAATAAATAAAAGTTAGAACATTAAAAAATAAAGAGTTATAATAACTCCTTATTACGAAATTCCATACAACAAATTAAGATTTTTTTTGTCCTTTGCAATTTCGTTATAAAGAGGTTTTACTGTACTGTAATTTGAACATCACGGGAAAATTCATCGCCTTTCATTTAAACTAGAGGTCGGACCGGGAAAATATTTCCCGCGGGACTCCCGTGGGAACGGGAATAAACTATTAAATCGGGAACGGGAAACTGCGGAACCTGGAATAAATGAGCGAGAATCCCATAGGACCGGGAATGAGAAATTTCATAGGGACCGGGACCATCGGGAAATTAATTTTTATTTGTTATACTTTTTTTTAAATTGAAAATTAATTTTAAAACAAAGAACTTTTGTTTTTTCCCGCGTTTCTCTCTTAATGAGCATACTAAGAAATTATCGTAACTTCAGTTCCGACAAGTCTATATAATTTTTATAATCAAGTGATAAATTACTTATGAATACTCCATCAGTTCTAGTTAAGAAAATGACAAAGATCGAAGTTAACATATTAATGTAACACCTGAAAGAATTTCGAAAATTGAATTATATTATGAAAAATCCAGTATTGGTTGGAAAGTTTCGTTAAAGTTGTGGTTGATGGTTATAAGCACTGATTTTTGGCAGTGCAAGGTCATATACTATTTTTTTTTACTAAGATTTTTGTCATGTACTAATCCAACATTCTAATGCCAGTGGAACTTCTGGGATGCTGAAACATCGAAAGTCATGCATTGGCAAACCAATTGCTAGGCAAACAACAATATCAAAATAAAAATTTGGTCGGGACCGGTACCTGGGCTGGCGAGACCGGGACGGGACCAGGAATGATTTAATTATTTTTAGACCTGGACGGCACCGGGAACAAAAAATGGTCCCGGTCCGACCTCTAATTTGAACATGGCTCCTATTTTTACACTTTTAAGAATTTAAAATTTCATATTAAACATTGAATTTTACCGTGACAAATTTTCGCGCGATGGATTTTCTGGATACTGGAATGGAGCTTGATTTCAGTTAATAGAGTTATGTTAAAACCATGATTTTGCTTGCGATTCATAACACTTATCCAATTGATCCGATATTACCTAAAGTTACTATGAATTGGTTTTTGTTTTATTTTTTATCACTCTTAGTGCTTTGCTGGTTCTCTTTACTATTTCCGCAATGACTAATTTCTCGCTGAAAAAATTGACAGTGGAGAGTGGGGCATGAGAGTGCCCTTGAGTATTTTTGTAAAATTTATTTGTACTATAAGGTTGTTAGATATACCATTCTATAACGAAAATTAAATCATTTAATTTAATTGGTTTAATTCTGATCTGCCATTTTGTTTGTCGCCATAAACTGTAAAAATTTGATTTCGATAGTATTGTAATTTCGGTAAGTTTTTTAATTATTTGTAATTAAACAATATACATTGAAATTATATTTGTGTATTGTTAAATATGCTGAAAATACATTAGCCAATTTCAAATTTATAAAAAAAATATTTAGTTAAATAATGAATATATACATATATATACTAGGTTGGCCCTTATATGATGAAAAATAAATATTTTTTGAAAATATTAGTTTCGATCCTCTAAAATAATTACATTTCATAAAAAATATTATGTGCAAAGTTTGATAAAAACATATTAATATTTAGAGATCGCTCAACGCCGTCAAAGTTTTAAAGAAAGTTTATACCAAGTCGATCCACAATCGTCATGTTTCATAAAGAAAATTAATTCTAACTAAAAATAATTCTCATTTGCAAAAACAAACAAAATCATCTACAATACACACATTTAAACATCATGACTATTTTCCCCAGGTTAATTTAAGAATAAGATGGATTTTTCGCAATCGAGAATTTGCCCGATTCTGTTCGATAACGTGCAAAGCATATTGCAGCTGTTCTTCGCTCTTGAATCAGCCAGACGTTGTGGCATCTTGAATCAAGGCCAAGTCTCGTTCTACAAGATTATTCGTTACTGCTTGTGAAGTTAAGATTGCCTCTGGGGCCTTAAGTCATCCCTGCTGTTCCATAAATCAGGATCTTTGGCGAGAAATCCAACTGGCATACTCAAACCAGATTTCTGCTTCTCTTTGAGACAAAATTAGGAAGTCTCTTCTGCTGTACCGTTATCAAGTCCACGTGGACAAGTTTCAGAGGTACTTCTCCTTCATTTTTTGTTAGCCTTTTGTTGATTTCGCTCTTCGTGATGGAATCAACTTCTGGATCCATGAGATTGAAAATTATCAAATCTTCTGACTAGTAACGAAAGTGACCTGCAATCACGATGCTGAAGCTCCAATATCCTGATCAGAGTTGTTGAACAAGTTGAAAATCATTCCTAGCTGTTTGTGAAGCAAGAGGTACCAAGAACCAGAACTTGGTATAAACTTTTGCAATAAATATGTTCACACGTAGGAGGCCCCTTGATTCTCGCAATGTCATCTTAAACTGTGACCGAGAGAGTCAAGCCAGTCAAGCCAAGTGCTATATAAATTGATCCAAGAGCACGACACTTCTTCAAATTTTTGTTTGCACAGCTTTTTTCTTTCAAGGTATCATTATCAAGTTGAGATCGACCTAATCTTTTTGCAATATCATATTTTTTTCATTCTTTTTCTTTTGTTATCGGAGTAGAACATTGTCAACTCTGATCATGCAGCCTGGTCGTCCTTCTTTTTTATAGAATTTTGACGATGCCAAGTTGGAATTTCACCTCGAAATCGGAAATCTTCGACTCTATCAATAGTGCAGTTGCATCCTTTCGAATATCCTCTTTCAAAACTGTGTGGAGATATAGAAAGTAATCTAGAACCTCCTTCCCTGATGGCAATTATCCTTCAATTCCATCAGCATGCTAACGAGATCAATTTGTGAACGCAATGTCATTTGAAAATACAAAGATCACTAATAATGTATAATAATTTAATCTTATTTATTTAAAACAAGACAACACTAGAAGAGATTTTAAAATACGAGATGATTACAAAGTGCAAGAACAAGATTTATTTGAACGCTATGTCAGTTGCCCAAGAGGTAACCTCCATGAGCTATGTTACAAGTTTACTGAAGGAAATTATAAATTTATTAATTAAATAAACCAAAACTTCTTAGTTTCTATATGTGTAATTACATTTATATTTATTATTTTACTGAAAACCCGCAATTTGTTAAAATATTAAACATTTAGACGGTTCTTGGTTCTTTCGCTGAATTTGGTATTCTCGGAAACTAAAACATCGTTGAGCAACCTCAAATATTGTCCAATCCTGCTCCTATTTAGCCTGAATTATTTTTTTTATATATTGGAACTCATTTGGGGGTCAGACAATAAAATTTTAAAACTTCCAAAATAAGGTCCACCCTAATATATACATATGTCCATTTCCTATTTATTTACAGACTTCAATTTTGTTAGGTTGTTATAATTAGTACATATAAAAGAACGTCTTCAAGGGGATCTCATGGTATTGAAGCCTTAAAAAAAGCTGTAGATGATGTGGTAAAAGAGAAAGTAAGCGAGAAGAAAGCAGAGCTCTTATATGGTGTTCCTCGTAAAATTATTACTAGGCACATGAACGAAATGGTAAATAATACAGGTTCATTGGACAGATATACGTGTCCATTGGGTTGTTCACTTGAAATGGTAAATAATACAGGTTCATTAGGCAGATATACGTGTCCATTGGGTTGTTCACTTGAAATGGTAAATAATACAGGTTCATTAGGCAGATATACGTGTCCATTGGGTTGTTCATGAAAATGCTTTCAGTTGAACATGCAATAAAATGTCAACAGATGCCTCATGGATTTACAACCACTGAATTTCGAGAGCTGGAAAAAAGTTGCTGAAAAAATAGGCGTTGATCATCCTTTCAGAAAAAAAATATAAAAATGCTGGAAGAGATTGGTTAAATGCCTTCTTGAAAAGGCGCCGTGAAATATCAATTAGGCGTCCAGAGCCAGCCATTATTGGACGTGCTGTTGGTCTTTTTTGTGATTTTTGAAGAGCTTAAGTTTTAACAATTAAAAAGATATTGTGATTAAATGAACCAAGCTATTAATTAAACATTTCTGTTTTAAATTGACCGGTTTAAGTATTGTAATGTTTTTCGTCAGCGTTAAAGTTCATTAAAGCGTAAGAAATTGATTGGGGGCATTTAGTGGGAGCTCTGGTAGAATCGTTTTTTGGCATAAATAGAAAACGGTTTGAGAATTGAAACTAATAACATACATAGCCAAGAGGTCGTAGTACTTGATGGATAAGATTTTGTTATTTTATGCCTTATCATTTAGGAGTGGATATAACAGAGCCCTTAAGGTGGGCATCTTGCTCCACTCTCCCCTACATGTAATTTTGATAAAAGCTTATCCTAGAATATTATTTATTCAGTCTCCTGGGTGGCAAGGAAAACCTCCCAATCCATATTTCGCATTCAAGCAAAATCAATTGTAATTAAGTTAATTAATATGGATTAAAAATTTGTCTGACACTTTATTGAATGGAATTAGTGGCGGATTTGGGGTATGCCCTCGTGATTTTTTTTAAATCTAAGAAACAATAAATTAAATGTATTTGTATTTTATTTCTTTATTTATTTTAATTCATTAATTTACGACCTTGGACGGAAATATTAATAGCTGCGCAATCCCCCTCCCCGCCAACTTGTTCTAGATCCGCCCCTGAATGGAAGTAATTGAATGAATTCCCTTGATCTACTACCTACTTCGTAAGTGATAACCGACAAACTTTACTCTAATTGCAGCTTAATAAAGAAAGAAAACAATTTATTTGTGCGCTTCGACCATTCTAAGATTATCATTTTATTAGTGGCTTAAAAGTTGGTTTACTATTCTTTAGGCTCAACGATTTACTCAATTGTTTGACATTGCCTAAAACGTATATATAACATGACAATTTATTTTATTTTTTTGTATATTTTATAGACATACATATATTATTTTTATAGACAATTATATCGATAAAATACAAACTAATAATCCACGAACTTACAATTTAAGCTTTTCGTTAATTAATTAGATTTACATTATGCCCTCAAAATTTATAATCTGCTTTAACTATTTAAATATTTTATAACAGTCAACATTATAAAATATGAGTTAATTTATGCTATTCAAGTGAAGCGCTTTATAGCTAGTGTGTATACAATGGCAGCATAAGCTATGGTTTTTTTTGCTTTATTTGGAGGAGTATCCGTGTGATATCGCAATTTATCGCCTTTCTGCTAGATTTAAAGGTACTTCATAAATTTTCGTTTTAACATTTTTAGCTAATGAGTGAAATTAGTTATTTGCTAAAACTTGGTACACGATCCGAAACTTCGCTGTCTTTGTTGAATGAGTAATGTAGTGTGGTGCGACGACTAAATTTGGATTATTGTTCAAACTTTTGTATGGTTGGAATATGCGTTTGGTTTGATTTCGAATGCATAC
Source organism: Hirudo medicinalis (assembly GCA_011800805.1). NCBI lineage: Eukaryota > Metazoa > Annelida > Clitellata > Hirudinida > Hirudinidae > Hirudo > Hirudo medicinalis. Next base: position 18,351 of record MPNW01000545.1, read on the forward strand.
TTTCATACAATACGACAATTCAGCTTTATTTCGTGAACTACATTGTTTCGATAAATCATATTTGTTGACGATACTGTTATGTGATACAACAGGAACGGCATTGGACTATGCTATTATTAATAATCTAAATGAGAAATGAGTAGCAAAAAAAGAAAAGTCAACACTAAATCCTCCAAAACAGAAGTTTTAAATGACCACAGGATTGGGGACTCTGACATTGGATACAGCAACGGACTTCGTTGTGGGACTGGCAACGAGATAGACAAATCAATCGGAACGTCGTGTAGTGGTGGTGATAATGGAAGTGCCAGCATAAGTAGTGCTTTTTCACCAAAGCTAGCTGATTCAGCTTCTGTGAGTCCCATTTCTGTGAATAGCTTGTCTAACCAAAGTAGAGGTCCAAATAGGATAGCTGAATCTGAAAGTGTCTTGACACTCAAGTTAGGTAGAAGTGATTTGCATCAACCTTATGTAGAAAATTTTGGATCTCCAACATCTCAAAAATATCCTACCAGTTCTGTGTCATCTATGCCTGTGCAGCATGGATCTGATTATTTTCATGCACAATTCCAAAGAGTTGGTCATAACTTTCCATCTGGTTTTCATCATCAGCCCCATATCTCTCCTCCAAATGCTTATGCTAACGCACCTCCATTTGCCACACATCCTTATTCTCAGCAGTCATCTTTTCACCAGCCCATGAATCAACTGTCAATGCGACCCAGGCCTCAGGCACAACCAGTGCTGCCATCATCATCATATGCCTCTTCAACACCAATGCTCACCCAACTGTTGCAGTATCCAACAACAAAAGAGAAACCGTTGGAGTCTGGTTCCAGTGGAGATTACATAAACTCAGTGAAACACATCTTCGGCAAGAAGACAAATCAATGGCCTACTGGACCTCTAGATGCAGCACCTCAAAACCATTTGTTCGGCAGAATGCCTAGCAGCAATCATAGTCTCAGACAGGATCTCCAAATGTCTCAGAGTCATCCTATCAATAATCAGGTTTGAAATTATGTTATAATCTTTTATTTATTTTATATGGTGGGGGATTAGAAATAGATTTAATTGAGATTTTTGATTATTTTATGTCTCAGTCTTGATTCGTTCTTAGTTTTTTCAGCCTCTTGATGCACAACAACAAGCATCCAATAATTCTTTTGCTCGACCACCTTCATCATCATCTTCTTCTTTAAACAACCATCCATCCCAATCTCCGGACAACTCCGTATCCAACACTCAAGATGGGGAACATAGATCAAAGTCTTCTCAGCATAAAAAAAAAACTGGTGCCAAGAAATCAGTCAAAAGCCGATCATCGAGGATCAAAAGAAGGCTGATGTGACAAAGCAGGTTTGTTTAATTTATAGATATTAATTTCAATACTTAATTATCTTATTTTGCCCAAATTTGTATCATCAAAACATAATATTAAACATTAAAATTAGTTTTAATTCTTTGATTTTGAGACAACACTTCAGATATATTTGAAAAATCTTTATGAAACCTGTTTCAATGTTTGCTTTGAACATCTTAACAAATATGCTTTAATGTTAATGCCTAAACAATTTTGCATCTACAGAATTATATATGTATGTATTGGCTTCTTCTGACTTTGCTTATACTTGTAATCCTTTACTTTTAAGATTACTCAACTTATTTATTTGAAATTAAGCCACTGCTTAATGTGTTTAGCATGCCACTTCTCAGCAAATCTCAGATTTGTTGAGTGAAAGTCTTGTATTAGAAGAATTGAACATTTCAAATTAGAATCATTGCGCATACATTACAATGTGAATCTTTTCTGACTCAGACAAACAAACAGCAGCCCCTCATAATTATGCTAATGTGTTCTCTCTCCATGTTCCTCTTCAAACTTAAGTTCCTAAAAACTGTTCCTTCTATCTCTTTTTTTGCTGATGATACATACAAGTTTAGTTGTAAATTTATGCTATCTTGTCTTAAACATTCTGACTAAAGTATCTTGAATATTGCAATATGGCACTACCCTTAGCATACAATTGAGATAGATTCAATGAAATTTCCTAAGAAAGCCTTCTTGATGCTTGTATTTTCCTTTACTTGATAGAGGAGAACTATTGTGCATGTTAAGTTTGATGTTGTAATTTATTTATTAGCGTTTTTTAAATAGCTGACTGCATGTAAAATGTTGATCATGACTTGAAGGGACTTTTTAATTCTGCGCATTGGTGCAGTAACATTCTTAATTGAGAAATGCTAAATTTAAGTAATGCTTAAGCTCCAATGAAGAGGGGTTTTATAAAAACTGGGATAAACCCTTCCAGGGACAAACCAAAGGGACACGAACGCCTCACATACCGGCCTTCGCTAGCGACTTGGCCGCAGTTGGGGAGATTTTTAACGATTTTCTCCCCGTCTGAAATGCGTAGATCGAGCTGAAGCTGGCATACGTCTCTTACTGCACGCAAACTTATTCGCGGTTGTTGTACTGAGTTTGTATGTGGGTCTGCTGTGCGTGGAGATGCCCTTAAACGAGCTACGTATGCGCACGCGTTAGTGCCAGCTATGTTGGCTGCATGCAGAGCAGGATTTATTCTCGCCTTGTCGAGAGGGGGCCGCATTATTGAATGCGCTCGTGTTCATAATTGTATAGCTGGCTTGCTTGCTTCGATCCTTTGTGAATAACTCTTTCCTTCTCACGCACAGAAATCAAACCATTTATTCACTATATTTTAGATAGCATTCTGTATTAATTGGTGAAACATTGTCGGTTATTGGCAGTTGCTCGTAATTAGATGACCTCAAACCAGAGAGCGCACTTGCAACTTCTAAATGGTGGTAGCTAATGAAGTGGAAGCGTTATTTTGGTTTTCACATCCACGTGGATTCTCAGCTGTGAAATGACCTATTAAGTCTGCCCTGTCACTTTGTGAAAAGTAGCATTTTCCATTGTGAAGCCTGTTAAGCATTGAGCAAATTAGAAATTTTGTTAAAATATGATGTTGCAGATTAATTTTCTTGTAGAAAATAATGTCATGACTTTATGCTGACTTGACTGGAGAGTTCTTTCATAGAATAATGATTGTAAATATATTATGTAATGGTAATTAGGGACCTACCAAATATTTGAAAGCAGGTACTTAAGTGAAATATCAGTTTTATCCAGATTGACATGGTGATTTTAAAGGAATGTTTAATGTGCAGGAGTTTTCTAGTGGAGATGAAAAAAAAGATGAAGGTGGTGATGCTTCAGATAACAGCAGTAGCACAGAGGTTTATTCACAGATAACTCCAAGTTCAACTCCCCCTTCTAGCCCACAGCCTCCTCGAACCTCCATTGATCAGAATAATTCTGATGAGGGACACGGTAAATATTGTTACCATGCTCTTGAATCACGCACACTTAATTAAATGATTTTTTTAAAAGATAAATCACATGCATCTGGCTATGCTGGTAATGATTTATCAAGGTTTCACTCTGGTCCAAATAATGGTGGAGGTGCCTATTCAAAATTACTTCATGTCATTCATTCATTTCTAAACATGTTTGATTATTGACAACATTAGGATTCCAATCTCCAGGACCATTGGCACGACAACCGACTCCTTATCAAGGTCAGCCACCATTCATTGCTGCTTCTGGACAATCCATCCGGCATAATCCTCAAATGGGCACTTTTTATGGTCCATTCCAAACATCCAACATGGCCCCAAGCAAACCAGCAGAAACAGATGCTTATGGAGCTTTTAAGCCCGGACCGTCATATCTCCACCAACAGGGTACTATTAGTGGTCACCATGGCAGTAGTGCTAATAGCAATTTCAATGCATTTGTGAGGCCGGGGATCAATGGTCCTTCCACGCCTTATCCTGGTGCTAGTGATACTTCACATCAGTCTGCCAGTGCCCTGCCGTATTATAGGCACCCCAATAATTTTCAGGGCAAATCTGAACCACCTTATGGGGGACGACCAGAATTTTTCCAATCTTTGCCAAATCATTCTGGATTTGCAGGTGGATATCCATATGATATGCCAGGATATAGGCCAGAGCTTGGTTATAGACACCCAGGTGATGTCTATAGACAGGAGGGCCCCTATCAAACATTTCCTGGATATAGACCTGATGGACCTCAATTTGTTGGATATAGGCTGCATTCTCAAGAAGGGAGAACATACAGACAACCTGAACATCCTAACCAGCGACATCAGGATGCTTCGACATCAAATTCTGGTGAATATAAGTTAGGTGAAAATAACTCTGGAAATCATGGTATTTTACCCAGAGCATTGCCTGACAAAAGCCCCTCACAGCAAGGGAATAATTGTCCTCCATCTGATGGATCAGTTCAGAAGCAAGTGGAAGGAAATATTGAACATCCACATGCTAGTCCTAATCATTCCTTAGCTAATTCTGGGAAAAACAATTTTCAAACTACAAGAATGAATAACCAGTGGGTAACAAGCATGCAGGGCATGATGTCAGGGGGCTCAGTAGTTGAAACTTCACCACAGAATGATCATGGGCAACCTGTAGTGTCATTAAATTCAGTGAAGCAAATGATTGGTGACACCTTTGATGCTCCAAACAAAGATATGTCACACACTTCACAGCATGAAAACTTTGGGAAAAATCACTTGGTTGCTTCTCATGACATGACTGATGCTAACAAAGCTCTTTTACAGCATACCCACATTTCCAGGCCTACTAACAGTGATTTTTATCATAACCAATTTAGGGAGTCTCCTGATGGCAGGTTATCAGGTAAGCTTTTGACAGATTTTCTTGTTTGGAGGAAATTAAAATAACTGAAGATTGTTTGTGTTGTGTTTACATCCAGATGGCAGATCTGATGCTGACCCAAAGTCTCGAAACAAATCGGGTAACAGCAAAGTAGATATTAAGCACAAGTCTTCTGAAAGGGCTTCCTCAAAGACTGATTTGACAAAACATGTAACATATACAAATTGCTTATTTTAGTACATAAATGATAATTCTCATGACATTCTTATTTTGTTGATTTTTGTAGGATATTTACTCCCCATCATTAACACCATCAAATCATGTTTCCATGTCTCCAGCAAGTCAAAATGAATTTGAGACTTTTAGTCCTGCTCACACACCCCATCAGGTAGCAATCATTTTGAATTATTGGGATATAAAAATGAGCAGGTCAAAATCTATTATCTGTCTTAAATTATCTAGATATCGGAAAATGCTAATTTTCAAACAATATTTAAATAACTAACTTTAATTAATCAGAAATGTAAATTTTCTGTATTTTTTGAAAATTCTTAAATTAAAGAAAATCGAATTGTAAACTAATTAAAATTTGTAGTTTTGTAGTTGTAATATTCATTATTTGTTCTGTTCAATATTTTTGATATGATTCTGAAATTTAGAAAATGATAATATTAAACCAGCATGGATCTAACAAATTATGTATCTTCAAGTATATCATATAAGTTTTATTTCTTATTTGATTAGATGGAACAATTTCTTCTTTCTAGAAATTTTCCAGCAACCCAGCTTTCTTGAAGATATGTGAAATGGGCCATGAGCCAGATCGGGGAAGTTTCCTTGATCGCCTGTTTACATTTATGCACCACAGAGGGACTCCAATAACTGCTGTTCCAATGATCTGCAAGCAAACAATTGATCTCTATTCTTTGTACTTCTTGGTGCGAGAGAGGGGAGGCATGATAGAGGTTTGAAACTGTCCTGGCATGGATTATTAATTTTGATTTTATTTATAAATGTTTCTATCGGTAGGTATGTTTTTTTTATGCTTTTCAAGTGCCTTGATTAATTTAAAAGTATGTTGATGTTGTAGGTGACGAAAAATAAGAAGTGGAGAGATGTCAGTTCGGCATTGAGTTTAGGATCCTCCAGCAGTGCAGGATTCACACTTAAGAGGAACTATGGGAAGTACATTTATCCTTATGAATGTAAATTTGATAGAGGAGATATTGACCCTGCTCCATTCCTAGCCACACTTGAAATATCTGGAAGCAAGAAAGAGGTTGGAAAGAAATCTTCCTCGGACCGTATTCAAGCTGCTTCTGATGTGGGTGAGTAATCTAATTATGTTACTGTATTTGCTGTTACTCTTTTTGTCCGAACAGTGATGGTGGCACATTTCTTTGAGCCAATATTTTGCAATGAAGAATTAAATAAGGTTTTATTTTACATTTAAAGCTTGTTTCGATTTCCTTCCTCCTATTGTAATTTCTTTAAATTATGTTTTGGCTATGTTCAGATTTTTAAGTTAAGATGTATAAATGGGAATTTCATCAAATTTTCTTCTAAGGATTCAAACTCAGTTATAATGCAGTTCCTAGCTCCATAATGAATTTGGCCTTGAATATTAGAATGATATTGGATTGCAAATATTGATGGAAGCAAGTCTTTGCTCAGTTCTATAAAACATTTAAAATGAAAAGCTAAAGCTTGACAAGTCGGTGTCACACAAATTAGATGAAAATGAAAAATATTGCACATTGATTTCCATTTCTTGACCCTGTGACTTTGTGAAAAGTGGATTCTTTGAACCGCTTGTCACTCATAACCTGTCCATCTGAGGACCAACAAAAATGCCCTTTTTGACCTTGCCCAGTCTTAATCTTGGGAATGTTTGACCTAAATAACAAAAACCTTCACCTTCTTTGTTAATTGCTTTCAAAAAATTCTTCATAAGCCCCAATTTTATGTAAAGAAAAAAACAAAACAATGAAGTCAACATGTTACTCAAGATTCACCTCCTCTGCTCATATTTGGACTTCTTACCTGCAAAGGTACTATCAGTTTTCAAACATGGCATGTTATTGCTGGTTTCTCAGAGTTACTTTGTGATGCATCAAAAACTTTTCAGAAAACAAAACCGTAAAAATTTGTTGTACAGTTTTTTGTTGTTTTTGGACATAAATATAAGAAAAAATTAATAACAAGATTTCAATGAAATGTTATGGGCAAACTTGGACGGTTTTTCGTGATCAGCAGACAAAAATCTGTAAGGAATACCCAACAAGAATCAAAAACATTGTTGTGCAGTATATTGACATGGGAGCCTTGGGTGGATGATCTGAGCCCTCACTTTCCCAATACATGCCAAGAGGGGTAGAGACATAGGACAACACGTAACCTAGGAAAGACTTGAAAACCAGTTTAGATATCTTGAAGCCTATTCTTTGCCAAATACATAGCCAAAGAAGGATGTGAAGGATTGGACTGATGTTTCGAAAATTATCTTTGCAGCTATACTTGAGGTGACAGGAAGGCAAACTGACTGAGATAGAGCTGCCCTAGTCAATTTTTGAGAGAATCGTGGAGAAACAGCTTTAATAAGAATCATGGGCATCTATTGAGAGTGGGCTGGCAATGTTGTGATATTCCCTTAATAACTTAAACTTGCATAGCAGGATCAAGTAGTTTTGTTGATTTGAGTGGTCACAGAACAGTCTGAATCCAACCGACATCCAGCTTACTGACATTGTACAAGCTGGATTAGGCTGAAACAGATAACAACTGGCTTGGAAGAGAGTTCAGAAGCCAGAGGAGCACCACATTACCTTGGTCTTGCTGGCCATGAAACGTAGCTTCATATAACCCAACATATTCAGCAGATCTTCCTTCAACCATCACTTTTTCAGACTTCTGGAAGAAAAATAATCAAAGACCAAATGCTCTCAAAAATGCCTTTGAAGAATTTATCTGCAGAAACCCAGAATTATTAGCTAGCAAAATAAACAGAATTGTTTCTTATTGGAAACAATGCTTAGATTCTAAGTTCCTTTAGTATTGTAATCAAAAACTATTTCTTGGTTTTAAAATATTTATAAATTGAAATGATTTTTCACAATCTTTAATTAAGCTTTATTTGAATTTAGCATATTTACTATGTTTTTTCTAGATAATAATTCAGCATCAAACAGTTATCATGATGACAAGGATTCAGCTTATTTCGGTCGTGGCACAGCTTCACCAGGGAGCTATGGTGGTGAATATGGGATGATAGTTTGTCTCAACATCCACCTCCATATTCAGGGAGGCCTTTACAATCACCAGAATACTCAATTAGGCCCTTTCATAATTCTGAAAGGTAGATTTTTATTCTGTTATTGAATAAGAATGTGAACTGTGATTCAATATTTTTTTTTATGTTTTAGATTTGATATGATATCTCCACATCATGAAGTAATGGATGGCTCCTATGCTAGGTACCCTGTACCTCCACCATCCTACCGACCATACAAGCATCTAAATGATCAATGTCCTCCTCAGTTTGATCAAAGAAGAATGGCAGATAATTCAGGAGATGGCTACCTGAATCAGCATGGTTGTCCAACAACTTGTAAACTATTAATTAGACTGATGATAATATTGCAACAACAAATTTTTCATCATTTGCTCAAATAGTGTGCTTTTCAAGTATCTTATTATGAGGTTAAGGTTTGTATTAAAGATTATTTTATTTGGTATTGCTTTTCCTAGGTGGATTTTGGTCTCCTCCTCATCCACCACAGTCCTTTGCCCAGCCAACAAACTATCCATTTTATGGTCCACCTCCAGGTCACTTTGGTCAAGGACCATTTCCATCAAGATTTTCTGTCAGGGCAGATATGGAGAGGACACAGGTTAGTGCATTTTGTCATGAATTTACTATGTGCATTTCTTTAAGAATTGCATTTTATATTTTATTATGTTATAATTTGATTCATGATTTTTACACATTTTAAACACTGCAGAGGTTCTCATCAATGGGATGTCTGCCTGGTGTCAGAATGTTCTCATTCCCTCTAGGATCAGTAGAATCAGTGAGAACCAAACCTGTTAAGAGGAAAAGACTCTGTCAGAGAGACATAGGTGAAATTTTGTTACAAGAATTTCTTTTGGATTCCTTGTCAATTGCAATCTTACGTTATTGCAGGTTCTATTGATCCATGGCGACTGCTGATGTCCTTGAAATCTGGTTTGTTGTTTGAGGCTACATGGGCTTTAGACGTGCTCATGATCTTGACACGAGATGACCAAACACACGCCAGCATCTGCCTTTCCAACATGCCTGGAATGATGGAGGCCCTGGTAGAACATTTCAAACGATCCCTCATTTCTATATTTCCAAAGTCAAAAGAGCAATTTGAAGACCTTGAGATATCATCAGAAGTTCAAAGCAATTACCATAATCAGCTTAAAGAACCTAAAGTTGAGGATGCAGAAGATTTTCTGTTAGGCGGCTGTTATTTTCGCATCAAACCATCTGAAATATCTGAAATCGTTGAGCTAGCAATTCAGAAAGGCAAGAAGCAAATGGGTATACAATATTCAAATAAATTGCAGTGCAAGGAGGTACTAGAGGATTACAGAACCAAGGAATGGGATTGCTACAAACATTTAGAAAGTTCTTCCTTTGATTGGCAGATGGGAAGAAGTGATACTTCCATGCACATTGTAGCTGCTATTGCTGACATACATGAAACCAGATCAGATAAGGAATCTGAAATTTGCAAGGGCAAATTTTTTGGACACAAAAGACTCTCCTTGCTCTCAGAGATCAGCAAAAATTCATTCTCTTGCAATGTTAGCGATTATGTTCTAAAAGAGGATAAAAATGTCTTAATCAAAGCTGTTAATTTGAATGAAGAAATGGATGTCAATTTGATTTGTGATAAAGCTTTGTGTGGTGAAATCATAGAATGCAAAAGCAAACAGGGAAACAACCCAAATGATTTGAAACCATCTGGAAATTTATCAAATCAACTTATCAACTTTGTTGGAGATAAAGAAGATCAAAAGATTGAATCATCTGTCTGTAATAGGAACGCAAGTTTGATAAAAGAAATGGCTGACATTAATTCATTTGGAATTGATGGTTGTATGTCTGCCACATTTTCATGTTCACAGATTGAGGCTATTGTAGCCTCATGTCTTGGTGATAGAGCAATTATTCCCACAGAAGCTAAGCATGACAAAGAGTTCAAAAGAATCAAAAGGAAAAGAGAGACATCTGTGGTTGCATGGGATGAAGAAATTTTACTCCCTGATGAAGGTCCACTTTGCTCTGCAGGAGAATCAAGAAGAGAACTGATCACAAGGTGCCTGTGTATATCCACTATTCTCCGTAACTTGTCATTTGTTCCTTCTAATGATATTGAGATGTCCAAACATTGTGGTCTAATAATCATACTTGGTAAATTATTGAGACTCAAGCATCATCACAACTTAAGAGAGCTGTCTGGGAGATCTGGCAATAAGTCTAGGGACAACAAGAATTGCATTGATGATAGTAGAAAAGAAGATGTAATTCCTTCCCTTGAGAAATTCACAGATGAGGTTGTTTTCTGCAGTGAGGATGTGGATGTGAAAAACAGTCAGGTACCTAGACTTGAGATGCCAGATGACCTTGTCATGTGGAAAGATGAAAAGAGGGAAGATGATTATTGTGATCACAAAGAAGCATATGAAGCATGGTGGTGGCATACAGTAGATGCTCTTAGAGAAAATGCACTTGTTATATTTGCAAATGTGTCGGGTCAGATTGACCTCTCAGTCTTCCCTGAAGAAATCTGCATTCCAGTTTTAGATGGACTTCTTCATTGGATGGTCTGTCAAGTTGGGAACCAGGACGATGAGGAGATCATGTCTCCTTATTCCAATCCCCACTTCTATGTTGTGCAACATTCCTCTCTATCATTTAGACGACTAGTCTTAGAAGCCCTTTGCAAGCTTTGTATATTGGATTCTAATGTTGACCTATTACTGGCTGTGCCACCATTTAGTAGAATTTTACTTCTGTTCACAAGGCTTGTAAGTCTTTTTGAAGAGAGGCAACCCCTAGTGGTTAGAGAAATGGCAATTGGATTATTATCAAGACTTGTTCCAGCTGATCCAGTTGTGGCTCGAGCCTTAGCCCTGCACAGGTCCTTCATCCCCTCCATAATTGACTTTTTGGAAGCCAGTGTAGATGGACGAATTTCAACCCATGATGCCTCACATCACAATCCTCATTATCCCTTCCATCCTAATTTGAATGCAAACACCAGCGTGGATGTTTTATATCGCGTGGCATCAATCCTGCGGCATATATCTGAGGTGCCAGAAAATGAACCCCTTATAACACGTCATCAGCAGCGCCTCCTTCATTTGGTTACATCTCCCGCTCTGAACAGGACTGTTGCTTCTGTTCTCTCGTCGGTTCTCACATTGTGTAGTTGATGGCAAAGCTCTGTACAAAGCACTGACATTTTCGAATTTAACATTGAGTGTGCAGATCACGTATTAATTTGCATCCTGAAGTCTTGACTGTACCTCGTGGTATTGTTGCACAGTTGTTTTAGGATGCTACCTTGATGGTTAATTGTGGGTGATGTCGAATCATTAATTTTCTACATTTAGATGAAGGGTAGAATAGCTAATGAAATCGAGCTGGAAACATGTCAATTGGCGGGCGATGAATGTTTGTTCGATTGAATTTGTTGATGATGTGAGCGATTCTAAATAAATAGTTTGGCATTCGGTCGAAGTCCAACCGAGGCTGGTTTGTTGAGTGCGCGAGCTCAGCAATTGGGTCTCGAAGTTACATGAGTTTGTGGCTGGAAGATTTGGGATTCGGGGATTCCTATTTTCACCATATTATGAAATTAAGTCGAATAAACTATGCTTGTTAGGTTATACTGCATCTTAATTAATTCGAATAAACTATGCTTATGAGGTTATACTGCATCTTAATTAATTCGAATAAACTATGCTTATGAGGTTATACTGCATCTTAAATAAGTCGAGTAAACTACGCTTGTGGGGGTATACTGCATTTTCTATTGCATTAGTGACTTGTCGCGGTTTGTCAGAGGACCGGTAAACTTAGCTGTGGTATATTACCGGCACATTTAAGATTTTGAGTCCCTGTGGCAGCCACCATAAAGTGCTGGGAATGTGGGTTTTCGTGGCTTTCAAAGTGAAGTGAAGGTGATTGTTGGCCAGGTGGCAGGCTAAAGCCAACTCATTGGCAGCGACCTTTGATACCTAACAGATTTGGCCATCTGCATGTAAAACAAGCCTATTTTAAATCAAGTTGTTGCCTATAAAAGTATTTTCGAAATTATTCCACTTACCAGTATGATATCTGGAACGTGCGAGCGTGCCAGTAACATTATCGCGCTTTAACTTAAAAAAAAATCAGTTTATAGTACAAAATTCGATAAACAAAATGCATGGTTGGATTCGCCTTCTGTTGAGTGTTTTGGTGAGTTTATTTCTGAGTTTTGTTGCTTGGTTCGAAAGAAGAATCACAACATGTCTCGTAAAACTGAAAAACGAAGAATCTGATAGCGACAGCGATGACTGCTGAGAAAGTGAAAGCAAAATTAATGCCCAGTATCGAAATGATAATGAGAGATGTCATTAAACAGGGAGGCTATCAGAAGTGAGCTGAAGTCCATGACAGACAAATGCAACAAAATAGTTGAAGAAAACTGAAATCTAAGAATCAGGGTTGACAATCTGGAAATGCAATCCAGATCAAATAACCTCGTAGTACATGGATTGCCTGAAACATATGCTGAGGCAGCATCGACTGCTGAGGATGTTGGAAGGGTTGTACTCAGGTCACCGAGACGGGACACAATCCGTGCTGTGTTAGAATGTTGCAGGTCGAGGATGAAACTTGACGTCACCAGCAATGATATCGTCAATGGTTATAGAATATCCGGCAGTAAGGGTTCCCGTCCTGTCGTTGTGACATTCTCAGGTGGGGGAGTCAGAAATAAGATGTACGCAGCAAAAAAAAACACTACGTGGAACACGCGGCAACTCACAGGTCTACGTCAATGAACATCTCACAAAGAGAAACTCAGAGATATTCGCAAAAGGAAGGAAACTGTTGAAGGAAAGAAATACAGCAATCTGGACATGGAATGGTTCAGTGTTTCTCAAAAGTACTGAATCTTCGAGGTCCGTTCGGATCTGGAGGGGCTGGAGATGCTGATTTGAGGCAAGAAAAGTTATGTTTTACTACAAAAAGATGGTTTCTGTTTCGGATTTTGATTTTGTTAGAGAAGATGAAGATAAAAAAATTAATTTCTCCTCAAGGAAGACCAAAATCCTCAAAGATAAAGAACATCTGCTTAATTTCAATTCGAACCTGTTTCCAGAGGCCAGACAGTTGCTTGGTGAGAAAAAGAGGAATTTCACATTAATTTTTTTGATTTTAGAAATGGTTGACTTTGATTTCTCTTCATTTGACCCGAATGCCTACCTGCCAGCACTTTTTGTCACATTTGTCTCCAAAAGACAGGGACCGGAGTCTAGGAGGAGGCGTTGATTTTTTCATCAAAGACAATATCAAATTTACTCTCATTGACACGAATGATTGGAGATTTGAAGGTTTTGAATATCACCTAATTTTAATCAGCCAACGCAAGAGAGAAAACACTGTCGTAGCAATTATTTATCGGCCCCCCTGGAAACAGCTTAAAATCTTTCAACAAAGAATTTCGGAATTCTAGTCTTACAAGAACAAAGACAACAGAAATGCTATAAACGGGCGACTTTAACATCAATGTATTACAAAAGGTCCCTGATAGAGTAAAGCTAGGTTATCTTAGCTTTAAGGTTAAGCCATTTGTAAGATAGCCCACTAGGTGTTACAAATGTAATGCCTATGGACATATTGCTGCAAATTGTGCTAATAAGATTAAGTGCCCCAGATGTCTGGGAGAGCACTCCCTGAAAGAGTGCCCAAACAAAGAAGCTGAAAAGCGATGCGCTACGTGCAACAGCACAAGCCACCACACAGGGCAAGCAGCCTGCCCACAGCGTAAAATTGAGAAGGATGCTATCCTACGTAGGGCAACGAAGAATTTCACCCATGTGAAATCTCTTACCGTGGCCAAAAATAAAGTTGCTAGCGCTNAATTGAGAAGGATGCTATCCTACGTAGGGCAACGAAGAATTTCACCCATGTGAAATCTCTTACCGTGGCCAAAAATAAAGTTGCTAGCGCTGAGACTACCCCAGCACCCAAGGTTTTGACCGCAACATTAGCTCAAGTCTAGAAAAGCAGGCCAATGCCCCGACGAAAGAGCAACAAAATAAGAATAAGCGCAAACGTAAGCGTAAGGCTAAAAAAGCTACAGCTGCGACTAGGTCAAAGCCGGACGAGATAACAATGAACATCTCCGCAAGCGCTATAACTAAGTTCATTAATGAAATTACCCAACAGTTAAATCAGAAATACAATAGAGGGAGCACGGAACAGCTTGAGGAGATCTTTACCATCATCGCCAAAACTTTCTTCCGATGCATGTACGAGGCCTCTGTCCCAGAAGCAGTGAAGTCTGCCAAAAAAAATTGTCCAGTCTCTCATACAGACCAACATGAATAATGCCATAAACATTATTCAATGGAACTGCCAGGGTATCCGCCCAAAAAACGGTGAATTCGCTTCTTTTTTGAATTCTTTGAAAGTTTTGCCTGATGTTATCTTGCTTCAAGAAACCTTTCTTAAAAGCAGGCACACCTTCAAACTCCAAGGATAGCGATTTGATAGGCAGGATGATGTCAGCCAGGGTGGCATACTGACATGCGTAAGGGATGGTCTGTCGTACAGCTCCGTTATCGCATCCCAGGCCCCTCAGTGTCTCTCACCACAGTCATCGCGTGATCAAGGAGGCTCAAGATTATCAATTTTTATGCGCCCCTGGGAAATCTTTCTCAAGTGAGGAGCTGGAAAAAATCTTGGACCACCAAGACGCCATCATCTGCGGGGACATGAACGCCCATTCTCCCATATTCGGAGCTCGACACTCTGATCGCAGAGGTAAGATAGTGGAAGACTTGACGCATAACCTGAACCTTGTCGTTCTAAATACAGGTGAGGGCACACACCTCGTGGCCAATGGAGGTACATCTCCCATTGACATCTCCTTGGCCTCTCCGTACTGGGCGACAAAAACAACATGGAAGGTCCTCAATAAAAGCCTCGGCAGCGATCATTACATTATAAAGATGACGATCAATGATAGAGTGCTCTACGAGGACCTAAGATCGCCCAGAGTAAACTTGAAGACACTTAACTGGAACTCCTTCCATGTAAAGTGTCTTAACATCATAGCCCAGGAGCTACCTTCGAAAGACATGGAGGAGAACGCAAGGTTCATCACCGACAGCATCGCAGAAGCAGCCAAAAATAGCTCTACGACCTACAAGGGGCAACAAAGAAGGCCTCTTGTACCTTACTGGAACAACGACTGCATGGAGGCAGTCAAAGTAAGGAACAGAAAGAGGGCTATCTACCGGCGACTTCGATGCGAGTCGAGTTTTGAAGAATACAAAAGGGCCAAGGGTCAGGCCCAGTGGATCATCAAAAGTGCCAAGAGAGCTTGCTGGCAGAAACACTGTGCCAGTTTCGACGGCTCCACCGGCCTCGCCACTTTCTGGAGAACCATCAAAGGGTTGAACGGCAACTGCTCCGGTCCACAAATCCCCCCGATCGCCTCAGACTCTGGGTTTCCTCTAGGAAACACAGAAAAGGCAGAAACGCTAGCCAGATCCTTCGCATTAGCCAGCAGCAACGCAAATCTATCCCCGCACTTTGCACACATCAAGTCCCAACATCAGCTGAACCCAGAATTTTTTCTGCCAGACGACTCCCACCTTTCTGATCCTATAAGCATCTCCGAGGTCTATGATGCCCTGAGGAGATGCGGTAACTCGTCGCCAGGACCTGATGGCATCCACTACGAGATGCTCAGAAGACTCCCTCTTCTGAGTCTCGAAGGAATATTAGCTCTCTTCAACCAGTCCTGGTCTTCAGGAGTGGTCCCCCACTCCTGGA
>MPNW01000546.1:0-35844 GCA_011800805.1 Hirudo medicinalis
AACATCACACAACATCATACAACATCATACAACATCATACAACATCATACAACATCATACAACATCATACAACATCATACAGCATCATACAGCATCATACAACATCATGCGACAACATCATAAAACAACAACTCACAAACAAGACAAGATCGGAGACTACGTCGGCTATCTTTACAAGGCCTTGTCCAGAGCGAGGCATTGGCATACAAATGCGAGCTTCCGCTGGAGAATGGAATGATTTATAAGCGCCACCCAATGGAATGATCCGTGTGGTCTGAATAATGTGTGACCATTTTTCATCCCATCCCGTGAACAGCCTTCAGAGAGGGCTATTAATTTTCACTCCTTTCTACGCCAAATGGAGTCCTACGACCATCCCGACCATTGTTACTGGAATTTGTCGGCAGACGTCACCCGTCCCTGCCACCCGTGGATCAGATGGTGGAGATGGTGGAGGTGGTGGAGGTGGTGGATCAGATGGTGGGAGAGAATGTCGGTCAAAAATTTTTTCCGGAGTTTGAAGCAAATTCTTGAGCAAGGAAGTCATCGGTCATGAAGCAATTTAATAAATGTCAAATCCTCTGATGGAATGACGTCACAAGTATGTTCCTCCTCCAATCTTTAGATCCAACTCTCACATCGTCATCAACACTTCTGCTAAAAAGAACAGAGTATTTCCTTATCAATGTTTTTATTTGTGGTGTTTTATTTATTTAAGATGACGTCATATTTAATCCTATTAAATAGAAATTTATGTATGTATTCACGAATACTTCGTTGTGAGATTGGTCACTTGAAACAGCAATTTTAATTTTCACTTGCTTTCTCTAAACATTCTAAATTACTGAATCGATGAATTGATGAATTACTGAATTGATGAATTACTGAATCGATGAATTGATGAATTACTGAATCGATGAATTGATGAATTACTGAAATGATGAATTACTGAATTAATGAACTGGAGTTGAGTGAAAACATGGAACAAAGACTCCACTAGGTGTAACTTGGCATCCGGGGAATCATCGTCAAGCCACTTTCCACTACTACTACTACTATCACCAGCTGCTTCTTTCCATCTCCTCCAGCAAGACCAGCTTCCAATGGTTCCCCAGAGTTGGCTTCATTATTGTGGAAATGTGGCATCAGATGGATGCAGATTTGTAAATCACAGGCGAATCAAGTAGCACTTGTTTTCCTAACGAAGCTCCTCGCATCATAAGATTTTATTGTTTCACGCACACTCGACGAACGGAATCTCTTCCGTGTGGAGTGGAATTGACCTGTCTTTTGCCGAACCATCCATCATTCCTAATTCGTTTATTTACATCGGTGTTGCCACCCATCCATCAAAGCGTTAAATCAGTCAATACGTTCATTAGATTGATTGATGGAGCAATTGATTTTGATCGATAAGGACCCGCAAGCCGAATCACGCCATTCTCCAATCAATCACCACCACTGCCTCGATTCGAATTTTTTCAAACTCCACCTGCTCCCACCGCCATCCTGATGATCGCCATGGTGCTATCCACCGGTTGTGCCTTCCTTACTCCGTCCGGATTGATGAATTGCTGGACTTGTACACGGAGAGCAGAGGGCAGCAGTTAATCACGAGCCCTGCGACCGTGGCCCGACTTGACCTCTACTTTAGCGGGGACAGCGCGTCAAGTTTTATCTGTGCCCGTGCAGGCGTTTGATCCCGCGCTATATCATTATCGCCTGCTTACCCAACTCCATCGCTGCTTCCAGTTTTCCGGATTTTATTACGAGATCGCTCATTCATTCGGCCGTCGTGGGCACCATTAAGGGAGATGGGACAGATGGCCCGAGAGTCCACAACACGCTTCATCGACATTTCTTACGACCCTCCACGGTCTGTGAAGAGTAGGAGGTCATTAATAGAAAACTTTGATTGCGTCGACATAGGGGGGCCTTTATTGCACATCTCAGCGGTTGCGAGGCTCGCCATAATGGAGTTCTGAATCACCATCGAACCGCGCTAAGCATCGACATTTTATTGTGGAGAACCACGAATCCAGTCTAAAATCGAAAAGCGTCCGTGAGTTTAACGGTAGCCATAAAAGTTAATATTATTACTTTTATTGCCACTCGTAATTTCCATCCCGATTGCTCCCAATTCTGCGGGCAAACGATTTTTATACGACTTTGAAATTGACGCTAAATTAACAAGAGAATGGGCCGACAAAAAGTATTAACCACCACCACCACCTGAGAAGTGGCGCCCGATGCGTCTATAACTCTCCACGCTTCTCCGCATGAATTGATCGGCTGCTGATGGATGGTGTCGCGCGCCATTCGATGCGGGGGGGACGTTTCGTATTAATAACCGGAAACACGTGATAAATGAGGGGCCGGACGATGAATGCATCAACGTCTCCATCCTCAATAAATTACAGCTCCGAACGTGCGCCATTTTGCGTGACAAAATATCGCGGGTTGCGGCCCGCAATCCGTGGGGGCCTAGTTGATTCATTAGCGGAAGTCGTCTGCCACTCTCCTTTGCCTTTGACAAAGATTAGGTGTACGCTTTTACCCTCTTTTGTACACTCGAGTCATATACCTGACACTCGTGCGGTAGGAATGGGTGGATGGGCGAAAATGAGTGAATGGATGAATTTATGAGTAGGTGGGTGGGTGAATGAATGCATTGATTAATGGATGCATGGATGAATGGATGCGTAAATGAATGAATGCATGCATGCATGGATGAATGGACGAATTCACGGTGAGACCACAGGTCTAACGGCGTGGATTGGAAATGCGGCTCACGAATTTATTTACATAAGGCAACCGTTACCTACAGTCCCATAAAGGCGCCTTATTACGAGAAGTGAGACAGGGGTGTAAAGAGGCGAGCAGCACTCGTAAAACTTTACGATCCTTTAATATTCCCGCGCGAAAAGACGTATAAAAGTTTTAAGGCTACGATAATGCCGAGATAACATCGGGCACTACACACGCCTGTCCTTATGGCTTCACCGGCGATTTAGCGCGCCCATTTTAGTGCCACGGCGTTTCCATACGACCCTGGTGAAGAAAGGAAGAAAGGAAGGATGTTCTGTACTTTCAGGCACTTTTAGTTCCTACTTGCAAGTGACGAGTAACTTAATAAACAGAGGCGGCCTTCCCTCCCGAATCATCACAATCATCGTCATCATTGTCATCAGCATATCATCGTCATCATTGTCATCAGCATATCATCGTCATCATTGTCATCAGCATATCATCGTTAGCATCGTGATCGTGATCACCATCATCACCACCACCACCACCACCACAAACAGGCAGCCGAGTCTAAAGAGTACTGCCAGAGAAATTAGCGTACTGAGATCAAGCCACCACCGTAAATCACACTCGACCAGCTACATTATTGGACGCTCCATTCTCGGTGCTCCAACCTTCCCGCCGATGTTTGTCCCATTGAAATCCATCTGCATGAACTGGAAGGAGCTGGAAAATAAAAATTGGCCGTCGTCAGCAAGAGGTGTGACAATTGGTTAGTTAACTGATGATTTTGCATACGACTTCTGGATGGTTGAGTGAACGAGTGGATGAGTGGATGGATGGGTGGATAGGAATTTATTGGTTTATAGCATGAAGCTTGTCTTAATGATTTTGATTTTATGTTTTAAATTTAATAAGTGTATGTAACACTGCATGTGACGTTAATGGCAACATTTGCAATGTGACGTGTTCGAAACCCAGCCCGTACTGCCACAAGCGCCCTTGGGAAGGAACGCCATATAAATGGTTAACAAAAGGCGCCTCTGATGGTATGCTCATGGCTGTTATATAAATGAAGTATATTTATATTTAAACATTTTAAAACACGAAATATATCCACAAGATCTATTTGTCCCAAAAGTTCTCAAAGCAAGAAATAACTCTGAATTTGAAACATCAATCTGCATATTTAATGATCTCCCGACGTTCCATTCGATACAAATTCTTGTGAGAGACGGATGACAAGAAGCTCGTTGATGATAAGTTGCATGTGGTCACGTGAAGGTAATCAAACCCATCAATAACCGATGTTAATTATTCAACAGGTCCTTTAGTACTCCCTGATGAAAGGAATGATTTTCAACCCAATCAGGCTTATTCAAAGCTCCAACCTGCTTTATGCCCCTCAAAAAATCATCAAAAGTTTCTAGAAAGAAAATGAAAAAATGAAATTTCTAAAATCGAAAAGCAAAAGTAAGCGAAGTGACAGAAGAGTTGAATGATGTTTCCCAAGGAACAGGATTGATCATCCTGGCACTCCCTTTACTCCACGTTCCTTAATCCATGTATGCCCCTCAGCACGTAACTAACTTTATAAACCATTTCCAACCTGCCAAACGAACTCCACTGAGAATCTCTTACACATTATTAACTCAAATTAATTATTGATCAAATATTTGTCGCAAGTTATTATTCGCAATCCATCAGTGACTTAGTCGTCTCGGGCAATTTAAATTGATTGATTTCCTACGATTTACAAATGATTTGGTTGATGACATCGAGACTAATTATTCAATATAACATTAGAAACAATTCTTCTGTGAAATGTCAAAATTGAACCAATACAACATCATAACGTTTGTTTCAACGGACAAGTGGATGTATTTTCTCGATAACTGTGCTATATTTATGTATTTATGGCTAAAACAAATACATAAATAAATATCTTAATTTCATAATTATTTTCAAACGAGTGGATATTATGTTGTGTATCACACTTCACTATTACAATCATTATTAATATTATCACAATATATAATATAATATTATCATCTCGGTTTAAAAAATTGTTATATCGCTGAAATAATTATTAAATGTCTCACTATTAATATTAATATTAATTAACCATGCCGCTAATAACTACACAGGTTCACTTTTTATGAATTCAAGTAAAAGCACTAGAATAATAAACAGCGAACAGATGTTGCAAGATGAACTTGAAATGTTCACAGTGAAATGTGCACTTCATCTTCTGATGTTCTTCAGTTTAACGTACCAACCAAATAAAAGTTGTTCGTAAGAATTGCTTGAACTTGGGAGAAGAAGTTCTTATCAAGTGAGTGAGTGACGTATTTTATGATGGATGAACCTCAGTGGGTGAACGTGACAGGAGAAATGGATGGTCACACGACGGAGTAAGAAAGACTGCCAATTCGAGTGAAATATCAAAAATATATTGAAAAGTCTTATGTTCGCAATTTTATTTCGATTCACTCTAGTTTTGCCTAAAAGTGAAATGTACTTTTAACGAAACTAAGTTAAATCCATAAACCAAATTGCGAGCATACTGGAATTTGCGGGAATAAAGTTTTGGACTGCTGCCAGAATTAATAAATTCTTCGATTGTGCCATGTCGGCAGCTATGGTCAGATTTATGGAGATTTATGGAGATCTTCATGAATACAAAATTCCGCCAAATCTACCAGACCAAACTGAAATGGTTTAATTTACAAACCTTCAATCCATTTATTTGTAACACATTCGACTAAATTCATACAAAATTTTGCTCGAAAAAATGTTTTGCGATGAAACATTTTTAGCGAGTTGCTAATCAAATTTCTATTCTAAATCCATCATTGCAATTTTTTATTGTGTTGACATCTACTGAAAGAAACGCTTTTCGGAAATTTTTCATCTGCAGATTTTGAACTCAAATTTTAAAAAGTGATGAAATGAGATTTTAATATCTGTGCGTTGTTCGTTTTACCATCTTAATTAGGTAGGATGTTGTCACCAAAATCAAAAACGTCCTGTTGTAGGGGTGCGTGCAGTCAAGGTTCAACATCTCACCCAATTTCCGCTTGTATAGCTACATATAGCGTTCTTTTATATTTTTGATAACGCATTCATGGCTTAAAGAGCTTATTCTTTTAGCAATAGAAGCAAGTCATTAAAGTACATCATCCCCTCACCCCTTGTCAGGGCCGCCGAGAGGGGGCCATGTGCCCAGGGCCCGCCCGGATTTTAAAGCCTTTTTGCTATTCCATTACCAAATTGACATAACATAAAGGGCCCGTGGTCCCATGCTTAGAGGCCAGAAATTTGTCGATGGCCCTGCCTGTTATTACGTCCTCAGAGGGAAATACATACAAACCCAGCTAAACTCCATAGTTTCTTTTATCCAATTTGATTGACATTCTACAAAAGCGAGCAGAAGAAAGCCCTGTTTGGCAACAGCAACAAATGCAGTTGCATTTAAATTTCAAGATGTAACCTTTAAAATGTTTTGGACAGACCCGAGTTATCGCCTCAACAACAGAAACTTCAAAATGCAAACTCACTGACCAGCTACGAAGCACCTGCACGATGTCAGACTATTGTGATGATGATCATTGTACAATTAAATTGTATTGCTTCAAAGCAATAAGCACACAATCACCAATATTTAGGCTTGCCTTTAATATCCAAATCATGTATTCAAAATTTCAATTCAACCCGGTTCATAAAACAAGGTTAAGTATAGCAGCTCCAATAATTTGACAAAACTTATCCTAAGCTCAATTTGCTTTTGAAAGGAGAAAGTTTGATTAAAAAATACGGAGTTTTATAATAAAATATGCAGCAGACAGTAAGGTTTACAGACACTAATGAGGAAGAGTTTGATAGAGAAAGTTGATGATCTGGGTTCAAAGATGATAAGTAAGCAACCACAATCACAATAAATGAGATATCATCAATCCAAATGAAAATCATTAGGTCGCATTACAACATTTAACCGCATTTCGGTCCATAAATGGAGCAAAATATGACAAAAATATGAAATCTTCAAAAAAGATTTCCAAATCAATTCATGCTTTGATGTTTTAAATAATTAGAGAAATGCCTAAATTTCTTACTTCGATTAAGAGTTTGAGAGGGGCGCATAAAAATATTTTGACGCAAACAACGGGCTGTAGGAAAACATCACAGGATCGAATTAATTTCCCTGAGAAAATGATCAAAGGCCTACGAACAGCGAATCCTCGGCTAATGAACACGGCGTCAAAAACAAAGGCACATTTGACGTCCAAAAATATTCTTCTGTGCACGCAGTTTCAGGTAAGTAAGGGAGGTGCAAAACCCCCAAATTTTGATGGAACTCTGAGAAAATGGCTTCGCAAAATGCTAAGGCATGCCGTAAAATAAAAACAAACCGAGGTAAAAATCTCCTACGAATATTATTATGACTAGTGTTCGGCCGTGACGAGTCGTCGCGACCAGGAATGGAGGTGGAGTAAAAGATGATCGATCGACATTCTACGAGCAGGCTTGCAAGCTCTCGACGAGCGCTCTTCCCTTGCATCCTTCGGAATACGACTTGGAGCCGTTCGAGGAGCATCTCATCCTCTTCGAATCGGAACCAGAGTAAGACTTGGATTTTCTTTTCAGCGATCGAACGTCGGCCCGACATTCTTCGAGGTTTCGACCAAACTCAACGAACGGAGAAGGAAGGAACTGCCGATCCTCTGGAGAGTTCGACGTGTTGCCGGAGTCGCTCGGAAAACCATTTAAAGTTAGCCCCTCGTCGTGCTGTTCTTGAAGGAATGAATTATAGACATCTTTTGATTCAAGGTCTTCATAAGAAGGATCGACACTGCTTATGACCTCATCATAGTCTGGGGCATCTCGGTCCGATGTAAAATCCCCGACTAAAACGTCTTCCGAATCTAGTGGAGGCGGTCGGAAGGTCTCCCATTTGGAGGAATCCATCTTTTCAGAATTGCTGCCCTCACCTTTAAAGTTGCTCATAAAAACCTTTGATTGGTCAGAACGAGATGCATTTCCGTCGAATGCAACGGAGACGATCCGATCAAGGAAGGCATGGATCGATCCGCTCCTCGTTTCCGAGGCCGATTTTTGAGCGGGAGGTTTCGACTCTGCAAGGCCGAATGCATCGTCGTAGAGATTCTCGACGCACATGGAAGTCTTTTTTCCGAACGAATTCCCCGTGACGTTTACGGAGAAGTAATCCTCGGGACGTTCGCAATCGCTTTCTTCCGTCTCGGGACAGATGACAACGACGCTGGTGTTGTCGGCCTTCAACTTCCTCGCCATGCAAGAAGCGAGCGTGTCGTTCACGAGACCCGTGGCGACGTTCGCTCGACGAACCTGCAAACGAACCTCTGCTTTAGTCTGATCGTTCTTGTTAAGTTCATACTCATCATTTTACTTTCAAATACACCACATACAAATCCTAAGTCGTGTAAACGATCGTCGTCGAGAACCAACCCCGTCGTCGTTTCGAATGAGACGAACGCATTCGAGAGCCACGTCGGTCTTCATGACGTTCCACAATCCGTCGGATGCTAGGACGATGCACCCGACCTTGCGAGGATCGAAGTCGTGAACGCTGACGTCCGGTTCCGGCGAAACGGTGTAAACTCGGAGATCCGGATTGTAACTCCAGAAATCACCTGGATCGAGAAAATTATTTTAGAAGGTCTTACACATTTCAGTTAAGGAGAGCCCTAAACTAATGAAAGTCATTCACTTGATAAGAAGCAATATGCACTAAATTAAAAGCGTTCGAAAGACGTTCAATCCTAAGACAAAATCAAAAACGGGAGCATAAAATAACCTGACTAATAAATGTATGCAATTGTAAAGGATGGAAACCTAAAGATCTGGAGACTGCCAGGAAAGGTACCATGTCGTACACCTCTTGACCCCCGATCGACTTTAAGAGCCTCTTCCTCTTCCAAACGACCCTCGGAACGCCGGCCCTGTTGATGACGTCGCCTCCGTCCTTGCGGATTCTTTCCAGTTCCTTCGAGTCGTCCGGCTTGTGATCCTGATACGAGAACAATTGATCGTAAATATTAACGATCGCTTAATTCGTAATCAAAATAAAAATCGCAGGATTACATCAAAAAGTCTCAATGAAACAAGAAAAGCTACAATTTCATCCGAGCCGATGCAGTCAGTCTCGTCTTGCAATATCACCTGCGGTATTTTGTGCGGCTTATTTAATCGGTCAGCCATCAAATTAAGTCAAATCAAATTTCGACTTGAACAAAATTGCAAAAATGGCAGTCTCGAGCCAGCCGAGCTATTGCCTCAGCAAGCTTTTTTACATAATTTGACCAAACTACATTGAAAGAAGTGGTTGCTTATAAAGATTTGTCTTTTTAATCTCAAATTAAGATCAACATTCATCAGTGAAATCAAAATTATTTGATAGTTTTGTAAATCATTTCATAATCAAAATAAAGTTTTTATTGATAATGTTGCAACAGAGAATTTCCTATAAATTAAAATATGTAGCAATGATGATTATTGCATAACCGCGTCGATTATTACTGCTGCTACATTGACCAACACAACAAACCTCAGTGAGCACAACAGAGTTCCACTTGTCCTCATTTTCCTGACACTTCTCCGCAAGAACGACCCTCGAATCTCCGACATGGGCGACGTACATCTTCTTCTTTCTGATCATCACCATGCTTGCCGTCGTTCCCGACGTGCTCGTTCGACCGTGATCGGTTTTTGGCCAGTCGACTGATGATATGTTTACAAATATTCTTTAAAAATTAGTTTTAATACTAAGTTGTATTGCATGTTTAGTGTAATTAATTATTCTTAATGGCTTCAATTAGTTGATCTTTTGAGTGTCTTATGTATCCAAGAGATGTGACACTTTTTTTAATCGATCTACCGTTTACATAGCGTCCCTGCCCGAGGGAACTCCCTGGCAGTTCGGGCGGTTGCAAATTGCTTAACATTTCCTAATTCAAGAAATATTTTAATGAATCAATGTTGAAAGAATAATCAAACTATTATTCAGATGTTCATTTAATTATCAAGTGAAAGAAACAACCAGAAATAGTGTGGCATCTTCAAAAGGTAGCCTAACTTAAAATGAAATCAAATAATAAGACTTATAAAATACAGAGAACATTGCAAAACAAGTATTGATGACATATGACTTTTTTTAAGAAAAAAATTAATGACTAAGTCACCCTTTAGGTCGCTAAAAAGATATTTTGGCTGGATTTTGAAATGTTT
Source organism: Hirudo medicinalis (assembly GCA_011800805.1). Lineage (NCBI taxonomy): Eukaryota > Metazoa > Annelida > Clitellata > Hirudinida > Hirudinidae > Hirudo > Hirudo medicinalis. Next base: position 10,015 of record MPNW01000546.1, read on the forward strand.
AAAGACAGTTCTGAGAATTCGTAACAAAACCAAATCATATCAAATAATATAAGTATTGGCACAAGTATTGGAAATATCAAACAATTTCAAAATTAATTATCTGGCATATTAACTTACAGCATTCTTCGAACATCAAATCCTGCGTTTTAAGAAAGCCCTGCTTGATAGCAGATATCACTTGTTCATCATCATCACTGTAGAATTCTTTCTGCATCAACAACTGCTTTAAAAGGTTTTTCCTGGCAAACTTGGCCGCTTCGACTCCCCCGTGTCCATCGAATATAAAAAAACAGGCAAAAGGAGCCACACATTTTGATTTGCCACAATTTGGTTTCTCAAGGAAATCGACACTTCCGCCAGTGTCATGCGTAGCTATTAAAATCACATCTTCCATGTATTTTCTGTCCCCGATGGCATCATCGCAATAAACATCTAATTTTAAGTTGGAAAATTTTCTCATATTAGCGATCATACCAGGCCTTAACCGCCGGTTACAAACCCAAACAATACAAGGGAAGAAGCTCAATCGCAAAAGAACTAAACCATTTAAAATTAGGGCGTTTTATTTGAAATAAATCTTTTCTGAAGAACTTTTAAAACAACATTTAGATCAGTTTTTGTAAAGTTTATATTTAATTTATAGTTTGATCTTTAGTTAAATGAAAATTTACAATATTACTCAATATTTTCGTTTATACAAGTTTTGTTAAAATAAGCTAGCCATTTAGAGGAGATTGCTTTTTCAGTTACAAAGACAGTGCATTGACAAACACAACTTGTGAAGTACTTGGAAAAACTGGAGGAGTCTCAGATGTTGTAGTCGATGGATTTGTTCCTGGCGTTAATTTTGATGTTACTCAAGGCGTTGCTTCGTTTGCTCACCTGAACAGTGATAGACTGTAACTGCAACTGTTGCCTTTGTTGCAATTTAGAATTGCTCTTTAACATTTCATCTTTTATGTTACATTTTAGTTTTATTTCTATAATCAAATATTTGACATTTGTTTATAAAATTTCACTTTTAAATATTTATGTAACTGTCACTTTAAATTTTCGTATTTTCTTATTACCCTGACGACGGCCTTAGAGGTCGAAACTGATCGGTCGGTTATTAAAAACTACAAATATAGATTTAGTGACAGTTTTTTCGCACTTAAAACAGTGCAAGCGTATAACTGAAAAAGCAATCTTCTCTAAATGATAAGCTTATTTTAACAAAACTTGTTCAAACTTAAATGAAAATTGTAAAGAAGTTACACTTTACGGACCTTTACCGGATCGAGGTAATTTAATTCAAGACATAACTAGTGAAATCTACGACATTTTTTCACAATGATCCAATTCATAAACTCATGACTTAAAGGAAATTGCTCACTGGTTTTTCCATTTTGGCGAGTTTATCTTGCTAACATAGATTTGCTGAAATTGTGTATGTCAACACGCGGTACTCGTAAGTGAATTGCGACAAAAATAAGGCTCGAACAGAATTGGTCACTGGTAAATTTCACTGACCCTGTTTATGAATACAACATTGCTGTGTCAAGGGCATTTAAAACAAATTTATGAATTTGAATATTTGTCAATTTCACCACTGTTATCATATGTGTTAAATTTGATCCAATCACCAGCTATTGGAGCAGCAAGCATTTGAGCACTTAAACCAAATGCTTCGACAAGATTAAGACCCCTTGCAGCAATTTTCTTGCATAACTGCTGGCTTTCCAATACAATTTGCTGGGCAGTTTTACTTGTGATTAGATTCTCCAACATCAATATCCCAAGGTCTCTTTCAAAAATGTCAAGGAGGAATAATTTGTGAAGATCTTCCAACACGGGAATGAGAGAACTTGATGCAGTTTTTACATTCCTGACAACCAAAAGCACAAACATTATTAATATCACGCAAAATTTAAGCAACTGAACAATTCATCTTACTCAAAAAATTGTTCACTCATCAACCTATCTCCATAACATTTGGCTGCAGCTTGAATGGCATCACTTTGATTTTCCATCCATTCTGAATACATATTGCTCGTTGATGTTAGGTGTGTTGCCAATCTGTAGAATAAGTTTGCTTCTTTCTTCATTAGTAAGTCATGCAGATATTTTAGAGAATTCAAATCGGCATTTGCATCTCCAATTTGTTTCTCTTCATGAAAAATCTCCAATCTTCCTTTGACAACCTATAAACAAAGAATAGGTTAATGGCATTCGTGCAATGAAAAGGACAAGCAATATTGACTTTTTGCATAAGAACACAGTTATCTCCTTCAGCACTGATAGCTGCGTGTGCCAAACCGAGGAAAGTTCCAAATCTGTTGCAGGAAAGGTAGCCCTGACCTCCACATCTCTCACGAACCACAGAAACCAGATTGCCAAGATGCCACGAAGCCATAGGTTTAATGACGCAACACATCGTCACGATTTCAGCATAATCCGATCCATCTTTAGATTGATTTGCCCATCTGTTTTTAATGTGATTGAGTCCAAAATTAATTGCATACGTCCTTGCCAGCAGTGGCAGAAGAGCCCTTTGCTGAAGCTGATAAGACATAATCGGAGTGTCCGATTTGCCAGTAGGACCAACCGCAAGTCTGCTCGAAGCATATTTGAAACCAATTGCCAAAGCAGCTTTAGAAGCTCCGAGGGACATGCTCGCAATGCAGAGACGACCTGAAAGCAACTGGTCAGCTGCTGCAAGAAACTGAGATCTTCCAGGCTTAATTTTGGAAATGAATTTTCCATTTTCATCAATATGAGAAAACCTATCTAAATTAATTAAAATTTTGTTCAAATATCCTGCTCATTTATTAATGATTTATTAATAACACATCATCCACCTAGCATATTGGTAACTGGTACTCTAACATTGTCAAAGCTCAGCTTGGCATTGTCCACTCCATTTAACCCCATTTTAGAACCCATATCATTTATAGTCACCCCTGGCATTGGGTTGAGGCAATCATCTCTGATCCTCACCAATATGGCCTGAACTCCATGCTGGCTTCCCTGGATGTCCAGCTTTGCAAATACAATGCAGTGGTGTGCATGTAGAGCTCCATTGGTGATCCAGTATTTCTGGGCCAGGGTTGTGGGGGTATTAACAATTAGCTCCATTGAACCCATATCCAAAATGGCAGTAGTTTCCATTTCCACAGCATTATTCCCAAAACCAAGCTCAGTCAAACCAAAACACCCAACATCCTTTAGCGAATCCACACCTGGCAAAAGTTTGGAATGGTGCTTCTCTGTTCCAAGTTTGAAAACAGTTCCACCAAACAGATTGAATTGAACAGTCATTTTAGTTGTCATACTAGGATCAACTATTGCGCAGAGCTCGTGAGCAGCAAATATTCTTAAGGGGTTATCACGAAAATCCAGTACGGATATGAAATTATTATCACAAACAAATTTTAGCCTTTTATAAGCAAATTCTCGTTCTTGTTCCAGCGTAACGTTGTAAACGGGCATCATAAGAGGATGAGTTGATAAACAGTTCTTCAGAGAGCACCTCATTTCAAAATTATCATTATCTAAAAGTCTTGTCATGTCATCAACAGCGAATGTACTAGATGAATACAACCTCATGTTACCAAACACCCACTTACAGCTTCCAATTATATCTTGCCTCGCATTCCCAACTAAAGATTTTGAAAGTTTTAAGTAGTATTTAAACATCTTGATGATATTTCAAGCAGAACGAACATCAACAGAGCATCCTAATATTCAAAAACAAATCATCGACCTAGTTTCTGACTTAATGCTATATTTAAACTCCATGAATTGAGGTCGGGTTTCCCACTTGGTTGTAATCAGGTAATATATTCTTGAAATTTTTATAATGACTGCAACATAGGGTAAATCTAAACAAATTCAAAGACAAATTTAACGTAATAAATAGGCACTCGAAGAATTTTAATTTTAGGCATATATTAATTCCTTTTCTAGAGGAAACATTTAAGTCGCTAGTCAAAAAATAAACAAATAAATAATACTTCTAATTATTTTTAATTTAATTTTTTCAGTTTTTAGATTATTTTCATCTAAACTGTCTAGCAAATGGCTGTTAATAAACACTGAAAATGAATGACTTTCAAAGCAGGTCGACTGCAAATACCTCACAAACAATAGGATTTGATAGTCGGAGGAAGTGTTGCATGTCAAACATAATTTACAATGCATTATGTTACAAGCATCAATATTTTCAAGTTATGCAACGATTGGATCGCTAAAAACCTGTGAATCAGTAATGTATAAGCCAAAGTAAAAATAGTTACTATAATTACGACAGGTAAGGTCAGAATGATGATCGATATTCAGTGCACCTGTTTGCGTATTCGGCTTTCTCATCTAAAATGTTCGCGTCGCAAATAAAGTCCATTTTAGTTTTGACCACATTTCTTAATTACATTGTGATTTCTCAATTTGTTGAACAAAGTGACGGTAGTGATGAGTTGGTCTTTATCCAAGTGGTGAGTTTTTCTTGTTGGTATTGATGTTCGTGGGATTTAGACATATTTTCCACTAAAAAAAAAGATTTCAAGGCACGGGCTCGATCGCCAATCCACACTTACTCAAACGATCCTTACCAAAAAGGGTTTTGGAAACAAGGATTAGGACAACTGACTGAAGTTTATCTTGGTTTTAAGATATAAGCAGATGTGACATACATAATACGGTTTTAATATTTCAGTACGGAATGTTTCAAACCCATGAATTGGGACAAATCTTAAGGCAACTTTACGTCGATGGGAATCCGTACAAGTTTTTAAGTTCTTCTTATCTCAGAGATGAAGTAAAAACCTTTAGACCCAGTTTTAACCGTCTAGTTAAACGTTCAAATGTCAAATGCGTCGTTTTTTGTTAGTTGTACGTTCGAAGTTCTGACATGGATAGAACTCTTATGAGTGGAAGTTCTTGCATGATGGGACTTTATCCTCAGAACAGTTCAATTGTTACTCCAATACCTGTACATACGGTAACCCAATATGAAGACAAGGTTCGCTTTGAAATGATAAATAACAGTTCTTAAAAACACTCTCAACATCAGTCAAGAAGAATGTTTTCAATTAAATGTAGAGTAAAGTGTTCTAGTTGCTATAATAATTTGCCAATTTTAAACGGCATTTAGAAACGCAATTTACAGAATACAATACAATAAAGATGTATAATATTTTCCAAACATTTGGCGGTGACATCGTACAGTTTCTCCGAAATTACATGCTATTTTTTCTTCAAGATTCTCTTTAAACCCAACTGTCCCAAAAGAGATGAAGTCTTTGAAGAGGTTTTGCATAGCGATGAAGCTGAATCTATGAGACTGGCAAATGTGGTGAGTTGTAGACTTTAAAAGTGTTCAACTCCGCTGCTACTTCCAAAACTATTACATTTTTCTCGATGAATTTGCTACTTTAGAGATTTATCTTTCGTTTCCAATTTACTTTGTAATATTTTTCAGTGAATGGCGAGGCATAATGGTAATGGGGTTTGTAATAGAGAACATTAACTTTCATATTAATGTAAGTATGTAATGTGATATGATTTAAGCCTTTAAGGAACCATTCTTGTTTTATACAATCTACTCAGAAAGCACAAAGTTAATAATAATTCAAATATATTACCGAATACATCCCTAAAATTTTCAAATAATTGCTGGTCCAAACAAAATAATATTTTGAAATCCATTAGAAAATATTATTTGAAAAAAATATAGGATCATGGAAAACAAATCCATCTAGATTGAGGAAATAGTGGAGTATTAATATAATAGTACTGTAGTATAATGTCATTGCTCAACATTACTGATAGTACTCCTGCTTATTGTTGGCAATTTAAGGTACTCAAATAGAGTACATATTATTGAAGTACACAAATATGTCCAAATGTTAAAGTTAAAAATCACTAATGAGAGAGAAGCAGCCATGAATGAATGGTGAATGGATGCGCCGGAAAACGAAATAATAAAGACAAATTGGCAGCCAAAAATTAGAAAAATTCAAGCCTGAGGAAAGTTGTAATCAGAAAAAAGATGGAAATTTTAAAAGAGGATTATCCAGAATCTATATCATTAATTAATTTGCATGTTTTGCAGTTAACAAACGATTAAACATCTACTTTTATAATTTATAGATAATAGATAACCTTGTTGATATTTGTTCAAACTTTATGTTAACGTATTTATCAACCCAGTTGAATATCTTATTATAACTTAAGGAAAAGTTCCGAACTCTGGCCAAGTACACTAAGCAGACGATCGAATCATTTGAAGACGTGGTAGCCATATCAGACAACCTTCACTGTGTTGTTAGCAAATAAATAATTTGTAAAACATGGCTGTAACAATTTTTCCAATCAAAATATTTCGAATCAGGATGTCAACAATTGGGCTCTTCCAGATTGGGCGCTACTGGGAAACAAGAGCGCTTTGGACTTTTTATATAAAATGCAGGTTTTCTACACGAACTTGAAGTTAAAAAGAAACCAAAGCAGATTGGTAGCGGGTAGAACATGATTTTATTGATTTTTATTACGGATTTATTATTAATAATTTGTTGGTGCAAGTTAATTAATTGAATAAATCCCAGGAACACTCCTCAAACATTTGGTAGACAACATGTTGGAGAAAGTCAACGATAACTTCACATCATTTCCGAGCAAAGCCAACTTCTACTTCACCGTGAACATTTTTATGAATCGGTTTTCTAACTTTTATAACGCATAATTATGTGCATAATATCTGGTCAATAAAATTTCAAGAATGTATACATTCTTTTAATCCAGTTATGATATATTTATTATTACACCTTTTAATTTAAACCTTTTTTTTATTACACTTTTTTAAATTACAATCAAGAATACATCATAATGTATTAACTATAACACTAATTTTCCAGCATGACAGCATTATCGAACCATTACTGGACACCCTGGGATTGTTCAATGGAAAAATGCTTCCATTTGCAGCCGCAGTAATCATGGAATTGCATCGAACTAACAATTCGGATACCATGGACGGATTTAACGTAAAAATTCTCTTCAGAAATTCCTCTCAAGTTCCTCCACACGTCCTCACAATTCCAGGTAATGTTGAACTTAATCTATTTCACATTTGGCTATGTTTTTATTTATTCGACCTTTTGAGTGCTTTATCCGAGTAAGATGTTAAGGCACTTTTTTTCTACCACTTATCTACCACTTGCAGGCTGGATTGCGAACGCGACACATTACGACTGTTTATTATCAACCCATGCAGAAACGCAACCCAAGCATCCAACCTGCACGCCTTTATATTGTTAACTATATAATATCGAATTATAACTCAAAATTGTATTCAGTTGAATGTTTTTTATGACAGGTTGTCAAGAAAAATGTCCACTCCTACAATTCATTGGACTCACGAAACATAATTTCATTTCAAATTGGGAGGAGGAATGTTTTGGAGAAAAGTTCACAGAAAGTGAGTAATTCAAGGAATTGAATGCTTCATAAACCATTCTTCAACTCCATTTACCGTTTCCAGGAGATTACCTCCTCATCGCAATGGGATGTGCATGCGTGGCTTTCTTCCTGATCAGCATGGCCTCAGTTATTTTTGCATTCATGAGACATCGTCTGACGAAGAAATACAGAAATTACGTTAAAGTTGAAACAGAAGTCGGCTGAAAAGAGTTTCAACAACTCGTTTTCCAGCCTGTGTTGTATACAATAAAGATAATACCACTTTGATTCTCACATTCTGTATTTCTCCATTTCTTTTGTTTAAGTGCCTTATTCATAATTACGGACCTGGTCATCTTTTGCATTTATATATCAATGATTAATAATAATGAGAATGATAACTATACTGATAATGATAATGTTTGCCACGTCATCTTTCCTTGTTTAGTGATAATAACAATTCTTCACTCAGCAACACATTTCATATTTCCATCTTCGTTGATTGATTTTGACTCCAGTCACAAATCTATCTGTTCATATAGCTGTCCGATTTCGTGTACTGCTGCTTTAATTGGGTGTTTTAATGGGTTAATAAATGATCTAAACAAATATCTGACACTATTTTTTTTTTATAACTTTACACTTCTGATGCTGAACACGGATTTATTTAATAAAATAATTGAAAGTTAAATAATTTCTCTAGTGATACGATTAAAATGTCATTCATATTATCATTTATCGGTCAATAGATATCGCTGTTACTTATATTTCATAGGAAGCATGGAAAGGTTTTGAATATTTTGCAACACGAATTGTAGCGATTGCAAACAAAATTCGCATGACGAATGTTTTTATGTTTCGCTGTTGGTCTGTGCTCGGTTTCAATGGTTCAATGAATGAGTGATTTTCATTCAACAACAACACGTAGAGATGGTGATTCACCTCAGTCATCAAAACTCACAAAATGATGAACCAACCGCTAAAGTAACGGATGTTTGTCTTAGTCATTAGTAATATATTAAATTGGTGAGTCATCCAATCGGTTCCACCGAGAGGGGCGGGCAAGTTCCCAGGGGCCCGCCTGGGATTTAAAGTATTAAAACTACAATCATGACCTTTTTTTTATTGCTTTCCATTACCAAATTGACATGACATAGGGGCCTGAAATTTCAGTCGGCGGCCCTGGATCGAATTACATGCTGTTTTCGTGAGCGTCTGAAGAACTTGTCAAAAAGCGCTTTGAGTTTCTTTCTCTTGTTTGTTGCTTTTTATTGCTTTAAAGTCACAAGAATTGCCTCATCTTCACGAAGCCACATTTCTTAAGGAAGGCAGCAGGAAGTTCGAATTTCTTTGCATTTATCAATCATTATTAACCAAAAATGTCCTGTACATTTCTACGAATAGCTCGCTCAAATGTGAGTTATCGAGAATGACATCATCTTAGAGTGTAAGCCCAACAACATTAACCACATCTCCGCATACTAAGTACGATGATCTGTGTTGAGAGTTTAAATTTAAAAACCTCTTATCACATTTATAGTAAAATTTCTCAGCAAGATTCTAATTTCTCAACATCACCTTATTTTCCAAATAAGATTTTTAAAAATGCAATAAAAATCTATTATTAATAAAGTTGGTCGTATTTATTAAATATTGACATTCACTTAAATTCGTTAAATTATTCAACACAACAAGGAAGAACACGACAATCCAGAAATAACCTTTCATTGTCCTAGTGCTCGTCTGCTGTTATAAATAGAATTCATGTTGCATTCGGTCAGTTGGCAACAAAGTTTTACCTCAAAATGTGTCTGTACGTTAACGTAGTCGTTTATTTACTGATGGTAACACTTGTAACAAACCCAGGTTAGATATTTGAACCTTTTGCTAGCTTTTATTTTCAAGATTTCAATGTATATCTTCTAATCTTTATCATAAGCAGTGGTGCGTGGTCAGCACGATAACTGCGAAATGGTGGACGTCTACAACTGCGACTCCAGAAATCCTTGCACTGAACGAAAGCCCAACGACAGTTTTTATTTCGCCCACGATGATGTCAGAAGATTCGTACAATGCGATGATTTCGACAAGTGTTTCACCAAGGACTGCGCCGCTGGGACTGTTTGGTCGCAGAACTACTTGACATGCATCACCGGGAATGCTATCGACGTCGAATAAGTGGATTTAAAAATGACTTATTTATTTATTTATTTGTATTCATCTTTTGGTATCGATACTGTCCAATTACACATCAATTATACTGGCGCATTCGAAAATCATTTGATACTTTCGTTTAAACTCTGTAAATCCAGTGAATTCCAAGTCAAGAATTCCAATGTTTTATGACATTTACACTATTACAATTTGTTGTTAGGCTAAATTGATTGCAGTTATTTAAATATACATTTTTATTTAAAAAAAACGAAAACTCGTTGTGAAGCATTTTTTAGGTACATAAAATGTATTTCGACTACAGGATCGTAAATAAATTGCTTACAAAACTTGAGTTTTTTATTTTCCTTCCTTATTTTATCTTCATTAAGCTCCTCCAGCACTATTAAATTACGTAAATACTATTTTAAAAGAAGGTAATTAGCCTATTTCTGTGGACGCAAGCATTACATTTACATTTACATATATGCCTCAAATTGTGCCAAAAGCTATATTAATCAAACCGCATTTTTGAGGAAAAATCAGACAAGCTCTTACGACGCTTAAATGATATAATTCGCAGCACTCCCTCATTTTTCAAGTGAAACTTAGTTTAGCAAGTCATTAATCCCAAAAAGGCCATATTTTTTATTTATTTGATCACCAAATGGTTTGTATAAAAGAAATTTGTTAAACTATTCAGGGAGTTGTACGGCATGAACTTTGTTATAAATAGAAAATTACGGCATATTTGCACTCTTAATCTTCCTAAGCCACTTAAATAATTATACCAAATTCTATGAAGCTACAATCTAATTGAATTTAATTTAATTTAAATAGCAATCATTCTTTAATACTGATGAATGATATGGTATTGGAATGCTGGCATAAAATGAATATATTACGTTCACAAATATAAGAGAATGGAGAAGTAAATAATTCAGAATTCTTTAACCAACATCACCATGAAACTGAATGATGATTAAATGTTATTTGGAATACAGCAAAACTATCTTGGAATCCATAATTAACCAAAGGTCTTTGAGTTTTGGAAATACTCAGGTCAAGTGTTGGTAAATTTAATTGTGAACGATTGTTAAGCAAATTGCTTAAATACATGCGCTTGTATTGACAAGGAACCATCATAAAATAGAACACAAATTTCCGTAAATATAACATACAAGTATCATCAGAAAAAAAGTAGAAAGGCAACAAAATCCAGAACATTGAAACACTCGAGAGTATGCAAGTAAATCTAAGTCATAAAATACCCAAAATTAAGTTTAGTAACCATTGTCCACCATATTTTGTAACTATTTATTTATTGTTTCTTGTTTAATACTGATACCCGGAAAAAACTTGTTTGTTTTCAAACCGACGACAACTCCCGTTCTGGTAAATTAGTACCATAAAACAAAAAACAGTAGTTTGTGATGCGCTAAACATTATTTTAAAATAATAGCAACGATTTGAAAAATTTAGTTATTTCATTTAGTACTTTATGGATTGATGTGTTTGATTTTAAATAATTTATTTAAGTATTTTTTAGGTTTTTATTTACTTCACTTACCTTATCGCAATTTTGTAAAAGCATTTTTTTAAGTAAGATTAAGAATCTATTTTAAACACATATAGAAAAATATATAACAAACAATTAAAGTTAGATTAATGGTTGTATTGTTTTAAATTCAAAAGTAGTTATATTCCTTTACAAATATTTTTATTTTGATTGAGATAGCAGCCGATGTAAAGCGTCGTTTATTTGTCGGAGCCATGTTGGTGATGCTATTCAGATGAGTCTTGGTTAATCTTTGATTGCAGACTATGTTGTAGTTTATTTTGTAGGGATTAATTTTAGATTTGCGCTGATATCGTAATCATCGACGGATCGACCTTACGAAACAGTGAAAGTATGAGAGATATGGATTAGGAGGGAATGCTAAACAGTTACTTAAAAGTTTAGTAATTGGTGCGGAATTCAGGTTGCTCTAGAGGGAAAAAATGTAAGTATTTTCCCTATTTGATTTACAACTAAGGGGTATTTAGCATCAAAAAAAGATTTACTAGTGAAGAGGTGTTTACTTTCTAATTCGAATACGATTTAGAATTATCGTGAGGCTCTACCGCTCGACCCTAAGGCAACCGCACCTCTTCTTACATTCTTCGGCATGTTGAGCTCAAAGACGACAGCGTTAATTGTCTGAACAATGTTTAGAATTCTCTCTACTCGACTTGTAGGAGGACGTATTCGCGCCACATTACACATTGTGTAAGCATTTGATGTTAATGTGCACATTTTCATTATTTTTATTCAAAAAATTGCGAAGTGTTAATATAAGCATCTTCATATATAAGCACCTTCAAATTTTATGTATATACTTAGTTTTTTAGCTTTGATAATAACTGGATTTCTAAGTTTTAATTGGTTTAAGTTTGAATGTTTTCTATTCCAGGCAACGGAAGTGGGAGCTAATAAGTCGGTAGGCCAGGCCAAACTTTCTATGGCTCAAGTGGGAGTTAGGACTGAAATTCTGAGGCCGGTATGTATAACCAAGTTGCAGAATTCTCAGTTCTTTATTAGTTGTAATTACTTCACTAATTTAAATTATTAGAAGTTAAACTATTAATTTTCTTAAAATTTGCATGGAATTTATTATACTATTTTGTTTACTTTTAAGTTTTAATTGAGTTAAGTTTGAATGTTTTCTATTTCAGGCAGCGGAAGTTGGAGCTGACAAGTCGGCAGGCCAGGCCAAACTCTCTGTGGCTCAAACTGTACATGCGATGTCGATGCGTAAAAAACGCGGATTAATTTCTTATTTGAACGATTAGGATTCCAAGTTTTTAGTCATTGCTTTTCCATCGGCCTCAAAATTGTTAGTCAGTCGCAAGTTTATGGAGAAAGTCTCATGTCCTTATAAATTATATTAGTTGAGACCCAAGACGTAGGGTTGTGAATTTCCAATATCTAACATGAAATTGTCTTAAGTTTGTTAGTATTCTTAGCAAAAAAAACATATTATCCAAATATTTTATTATTCTTGTTTAGCTTCAGTTGTTCTCAGTTAGAATCATTTCTATCTTACTTTGGCATTTGTTTGACAACTTCAAATTTGTATTGCCGTTTTCTGCTTCCTCATCTATTTCAATATCCTATTTTATAATCCTTTGTTTTATCATCATGGGAATATTTTTGCATAACGATTTTAAAATTCATATGATTTGTCTGTGGTATAAAAAAATTAATTGTTCACTTAATTGTTCAAAAGTTATTGACATGCCACTCGGCCACTCATCTATGAAAATACTTTACGTGAATAATAAACTCTCAAGAAATCTCATCCTATAATCTCTACATTGATCATCGAGGTCGAAACAAAATATCGCAAAACAATTTACGAATCTCCAACAAATTTCTGGTTGTCTCCTTTGGTGTTAAAGCCAGATAATAAAATGACCTCGATGCTGCAAGGGGCTTACGAACAGTCCTCACGACAAGACTAAGGACGCTACCAATCATATCTACGAGCTAACAAACTTATAAGCACTACATTAAAATAGGAATTTATTTATTTATTTGATTAAAGTCCGTTTCATGACCAAGATGATTTGGACTTTTGAAATAGGAATATAAACTTTGCCAAATAAATAGTACATGAGATATGCATAAAAGATTGAATATTTTGATATTTAAAGAATATTTAAAATCTGGTAAAATATGAAATTATTATAAAATTACAGTTTAATAATACAATTATACAATATAAATATCTGTAATTTTAATTGAAATTTCAAATGAATTTTACATGGTGTTCAAAAACATTAGCATGAAGCGATTCAATCGTCATATAATTTATTTGTTATATCTCAAGATATTTATGGCACATTTTTTCTCAAACCACTAAAACATTCATTTATATTATGCGAGCCACAATTTTCATAACACGCACAACTAAACAGTGTTGTTGCTTGATTGTCGATTGCGGACGGGGTCTGATTGCTTAACGCAGAAATGGAAGTTTCATTTGACCATATGCTCGATCACAAAAGGTATCAATTTTTCAATTTTTGTTTGTTTATCTTGGAAATAACATTGCTCTTTTTATGACTTAATCTCTAAGCAGACTGTGTTTTGAAGGTTCCCCTCTGGTTTAAATTTTTTCTTCCTGTTGCTTTATACGCCTGTTGGAGTATGTCTTGCCGTTGTTCGGTTCTTCATCGGGCTTCACGTATATGCAATAGCGTGTGTTTTGCCTAAAACATCTCTTCTGCGAAGGTGTTTTTCAGTTTTCTTGAGCATAAACTAAACATTACAAACATTAAATGAGATGTTCAAAACAATTTGATTTTCAGACTTATAGTAAGACCAATGTGTGCTGTTCTTGGAATGGTTGTGGTCCAAGAAAATTCTAAAAATTATGATGATAAATGCAAAGTGATTGTAGCAAATTATACGACAAAGTTCGATTACGTCCCCATCCAACTAGTTGTCCCGCACCATGTGGTAAATACTGGACATTATCATTTAAGTGTTTACATCACCATTAAGTGTTGAAAATATGCAGATTTCCATATGGAGCTTTTCCGATCTGGTCCTGAGGTTGCTGGGATATCTCGATCTTGGAGCTCAATTTGGCAGGGAAACATTGATATCCAATGCAAAGAAGCTAACAGAAGGTGTTTACTTATTTCAATGAATTTCATTATGTAGGACTGAATGGATTGTCAGATGAATTTACTGTAAATGAGAAACATATTGTTTAAATTGGGAACTCAATTACACCTAAAATTAACAAAGTTGAGATGAATTAGTCTTAAAGTGCTGATGTAATGATTATATATCATAAATAAATAATTGCATATTATGTAATTACTAATAAGCCAATGTAAAAGGATTCCTAGTTTACACAGAGGTTTGCTCTCTTACATGCACTCATAGAAAACAGCACTCATTATGCATCTTGTTTGCAACCCAGCACCCTTGGAAAGTATATACTATACAAATAGTTATGAACAACTGATACATAAGGCATTCAAAAGATTGGCTAAATACAAAAGATTTTTCACAATCAGCTCTTATGACCAGACAACAAATAATAAAATGATACAATTTTACTCAAAAGGCTCCGACATTCCCCTTCTTAGCTTCCCCGAAGGCACGACGACCAATGGCAGATCAGGATTATTAAAATTTAGGTTGTTTTTTAAATTTAAAATTCATTTTTATTAATACCATGTTTATCGACAATTCTTTCTTTCAGCGTTTGGCCTTTTTCTTTGGACAAACCTGTGCAGCCTGTTGGTTTGTTTTGCATAATTGATGCATTATCTTGCAAATAAGTTGTTTGAATTGTGCATTTCAGATCATCATAAAAATTTCGAGGCCATTATTCTCTGTGTCACCCGTAAGCATTTATTAATTACGTCCTGATTAACCTTCTTTAACCCTCCATATAAATTTTTTGTTATCGTTACTTTTAGTCCTTGGCCGACAGTCAGTTGTTCGTCGACTGGTTCTGGTTGCTCTTCATGCCGTGCACTGTTTTCCACTTGAGGTTGTTTTTCGATCGTGTTTCCTTGTTTGGTCGACATCGTCTGTATCGTCCTTCACTTCCTCTCAGGTACCTGCCCGCTCAGTCCATCGCGGACGACGAGGAAGCTTCGGAGTTTGCCAAAAGGGTTCAAAAGCTCATGGCTAGCGAATTGAATGTTGAAGCAACAAATTACACCTGCAACGACAAAATGGAGTTCGTCAAGAGGCATGCTCGTGACAAGAAATTCTCGGGTTTGCCTTCCGACATGGCAACTCATTTCCATAACAATCTTGCATTATTTATCTAAAAATATTAACGATGATGAATAAATAAATAATAACAAATAAATATTAATATTACAGAGCAAAGGTCGAGTGCTCAAAACTCTGCTCGGATGCTCGAGCAGGTGAAGAACGTCCTTCCCAACATACCGGATTCTGTAATCGCCAGGGATTTAGGTTCGGCGATATCATTGCGTCATTCTTTGTCATCGTCGTCGATATTCGATAGATGTTGATTGTAATTTAGCATTCATAAATTTTAAAGCCATGACAAAAGATGCTGATCTGACAATTTCAAACATCTTGGAGGGAAGGGCAGAACCCATCAGTAAGGAATCGAAACCAAATTCAATTCCTGGGAACTTATCAGTCCAGTTGACCTCAAAAGCAGAGGTTGAACATCTTTTCATTAAAAATAAATGCTTTTGTATATTTGCTATTCGTTTGTTTATGCTTTCCTAACAATAATTTTAATACTCATCGTTACTCGTAACATCCGCTAGGGAGTCAACAAAAGTTTGTCTTTTGGAAAAACGAGCCAAGAGAGGCAGATGTCTTTCCAGGACAGGAAGAAACTGATGATCGAGGAAGCTCGCGAAAAGTACCTCACGAAGTTTGGAAAGACAGAATGATGGTCTCCGGTCGCTCGTAGTGCCTTTGATTTTTCCTCTGCTCGACTTTAGCTGGAAGATGATTCAAATTGTGGGAGAGTTGAAATGATGTGATTGGTTGTAGTTGGTCGTTGTTATTATTATTTTATTATTGTTATTATTATAAATTATGGCTATTGTAGGAGTCCATTATTGTTGTAAATATTTCCCTACGATGTAAGCTTTTGCGGTCTATACCTCTTTGAATTGATTGAACGCATAAACATTGGAATCTTCACTGAACATTAATTACTTGATCAGTTGTCCATATTAACTTGGGATTAATTACTTGATCAGTTGTCCATATTAACTTGGGATTAATTACTTGATCAGTTGTCCATATTAACTTGGGATTAATTACTTGATCAGTTGTCCATATTAACTTGGGAATAATAATGTGGCGAATGATTACATAACACAACATTAATTGTAAACCCCAGTGATATGCAAATATGCAAATAGTTTCAACTTGTTTGAAAACAAATTGAAATTCAAGGGAATCACTTCAGCAGAAGTAGGTCGAATGAAACACTTTGTTATTTTTGCTTCTCATGCTCCCGACTAAGTTCATTATTGAGGTTTATTTTTGCTGGACGGAAGTCTTAAGTGCAAGATTCGACCTTAGTACCTGAGAAGAAGTGGCTTTAGTTCTTTTAGTAATTTGGTGTTTAAATATTCACACATTATCCGTTGTTCACTTTCGAACACAACTTCACGCTGACACGTCAGACCAATGAACGATGTTCACGTGTTTCTGGATTTTAAGATGAGAATATCAATCTATATAAAGAAGAAAACATCTTGACCGTGATTATGAATTGTCGTGAACGGAACCCGTCTCTAAAAGAAGAAAATAAAGTCTTTCAAACTTCATGGCTATTCTCTTTTATCAGACGTGCATTACGGAGACATCAGATTTGAAAAAAAGTCGAAAAATTGATTGATTAGTCTGCTCTGACACGCTTTGAGATGATGTCGAGCTTCTCTTTGACTTGGTGAAGCAAGATTCTGTTGAAATGATGATGCATCTGCCTCCCACACGTCAATCACTTGACGTCTCACAAGCGCCATCCAACAAAGAGGTTCATTTCAGCTCTCAGTTTCATCTGGTGCTGGCTTTGAGTCGTCCCTCGGCACCCGACAACAGCTAACAAAAAATAATAACGATATAAATGTAAATAAATAAAATAGATATATATAAATATTAATTTATTTCACAAACAGAATCCTTAAGAAAATGTTTCAAACCCGCTTGGAAAATAGTTCGCGTATGAAACATTTGCAGTCCAGCTGATATTGAATGACCGACGAAGAGCAGAATTCAGAGCAGAATAAACTCGAGTAAAGGTGGCGGGTTCAATAGCAGTCACGGCATATGGAATCTTAGAGTTCGTTAAAGACGGATGTTATTTGCAGAGGAGTTGAGGTTAAGCAATCAATCAAGCGGAACATTTTTCGTCTCGGGCAATTAGCCTCTAAATTGTCTTTGGTGCTCACCGTTTGTCACGTTGCGTAAATCACTCCCATTATAATCAAGTGACATTCAAATCTCATCACTTCTCATGGACCTTTTGCGATGGTCACATTTTCTAAGTTTCCAACAGTTTTCCAGTCCGATCTAGAGTAAATATTAACAATAACTTATAGTTAATTATAATCATGTTGATGTCGAGCCTCTCTTTGACGTAATGATGGCGATGATGATGATGATGATGATGATGATGATGATGATGATGATATGATGATGATGATGATGATGATGATGAGTATGATGATGATGATATGATGATGATGATATGANAGAAATTGAGACAAGAAGTTAGGAAGCATGGACGATGACGACGACGACGAGACGACGGATGATGATGATGATGATGATGATGATGATGATGATGATGATGATGATGATGATGATGATGATGATGATACATCCATATGATGAATTTTATTACATAAAACTATTGCAGTACTCTACAATGATTTAGTGCTTGAATTTCAGCAATCTTTGAGCAGTTTTCGATTATCGTTGAAATATTGCACTGAAACAGTCCAGTAATATGTTTGCGGTTAAAAATAGTCTTGATGTAAACAGACAAATGTAAATATTTCTTGTAAAAACTTACAACTCTCGTTCAGAATAAACATCATCGCTGCCCCCAGTAAGCGGGTCATCCAAGGTCGTCCAAGTTCAACGAAGCCCCAGGGCAAACATTTGTCTGGAACACCTCATTTTTAACTTTGCAAAGTTTTCTGAGAAACCATATTTTTCGAATGAAAGTCATCCTCCTTCCTCCCTGAATAGCGCGATAAAAAGCGTTTTCATGCTGTTTTTCCACTTCCCACGGTCCACTTGATTTTCATTGTTCACGTCATTGCAGAACTTGTTGAAATTTTCGCGATAAATAATTTATGAAAAGCAAAACAATTAAATGCGCACAAATTTCTACATGAATAAATGAATCTCATTTCCTTTTGTCCTGCCTTATTCCTTTTTATTTCACCACCCCGTTCATTCTGCTTTGAATTCAGTGGAAATGCTTGGTCCATCCGCGGGTGATGACCCCTAATCCACGTTTTCCATTTGCTTATGGCCATCCAGACGTGATAACAATCTTTCACTCGGCAGAAAAAAAGTTCTGTCTCTGAATCTCTGCCTGAAAGTTGATAATTAGAGGATTTCCTCTTATTTCTTGGATGTATTAGGTCATAGTTTTTCTCAATGAATGTCAGGTTTGTGAAGCTTAGGCAGATTTGAGGAGCTAGGTTGAGGTGAGAACATGACCCTATTTTATAGGCAGGAATCGTAAGTTTGATATTGGCCTAATTTGTACTTTAATTTGTAAATGAGAAAAATAATTACTTAATCAATAATTTGTTAGAATTTTGCAGAATAAAAATTGTTTCCATCTTAGAAGCTGCTTATCATCTCCAGAGTGGAAAGCCTCATTTGGAGTGGTTTTCGTTCCCTCAAAACGGAAGAAATAAAACTGTGACGTCATCGAAGAAATGATAGATCCCTTGTCCAATGATTTGAAGGATTAAAATCGAAATTTTTAAATTCAATTTTTAATTTCCAGTTGGGAATTTTGCGTCGAATGGTGTAGAAGACCATCCGTCATATTCGGATCGCCTCGAAGATTTTCCAGGCAGTTTCAACATTCCGATCAATGCTTGATCGATGGATGCCCATCTTTTGACCCCAATTGAACTCGGTCTTAAGGGACACCGGAAGATTTGAGGTGGGAACTGGTCAAGAAACCCAAGAGAAACGTGCCCTCATTTCTTTATTTTCTTTTGCTTTCTTTTCGCCTAGATTGTCTCGTAAAAGTGGCTTACTTGTCTTCTTTTGTAATCTCCCACATACAACAAATCTTTCAATTTCTCCGATGATCGCGTCTCGAGAAATTTATGTCTATCATAGCAACCGTAAGCTGCACTGCCGTTAACGTTATCTGAATAAAAATATACGCTCACTCCACATTCCACGAGTTTTCGATCGGACTCGGGTTTGAATGGATTTGTTAAGGGAGAGAAATCTTCATTTAAGAGTGGAATTTGATTAATAAAAGCCCGAAGATGAACGAGACAGTCTCCAGCGGGTGCATTGTTAAAGATTTTTTGCTTCCACTCAGAAAAAAGAGGCATGAAAAGAAGATTTAGAAAACCAACACGACTGTCCAACACGCACTTTGAAAGGACGGAGCTGCGCGCGTTTCTTGAAAGGAATTTATTGAATGGAGTTGTGATAACAGAGATTTGTAGAGACTTTCTCGGCTGAGATGTTCCGAATTTCAATGGAGCCCTGTTAAATTGAGTCACTCGGCCGAGTAACTGAGCTTTTCTCCATCAAACAGAGCTTCAGACGCGGGTCTCATCCTCCCTGCATACAAATGCCTCGACTTCCTCCTTGGATTGTTCGTTTGGAGGAAGAAAAATATACATTCTTCATTGCTGTTCTGGTAGATTTTAATACTTTTCTTTTTCAAAATAAGAAATGATGCCAATAATCGTCTCCTTGAGACTCGAGGCGAATTTTTAAAGGAGCTGGTTTCGGTATTGATGAGCAGGTATTATCTTTATCCGGTTTACATGATGAAGTCCTGAGTTGTCTCAGAAGCTTCGAAAGAAATGAAGATTATGAAAGAATTTTTAGTTTTTCGAAGAGTTTTTCTCTTCAGGAGCGAAACACAGATTAAAAGTTGAAAGCATCAATTGAGGTGAAGTTACGTGCGGGTTTTAAGCACATCTCTGACGACATTGATAAATGACGAGATGATTTTGAATCAACTATCAGTAGTGTTAAGCTAACTGAATGATGATGACGATGACGACGATGATGATGATATGCAGAGACACGTGGAGGGACAAGGTGAGTGAGTGTATGTATGGAAGAGTGAGTGAGTGAGTGAGTGAGTGAGATCACTGGAGGGAGAGCAATAAAGAGTGGTGCGTCCGATCGAATTGATCAAGTTCTCCTGGCGACTCACACGACCTGTTAGAGGTGGGTTTTCATCCTGCTTGGACGACGACATGCCTCATACGACAACGATTACATTGGCAACAATTACAATAATTGCCTCAACAATCACGACAGCAGCAACAACAACAGTCTACTGTTGCTGGCAATCGAGTCTCTCATCTTAATAACAATGAATCCTTTGCATTGGCTGCCAATTGCTCTGATGATTGGACCTCACTATGGCAGAGGTGGGACTTGTTTACTCCTAATTAATATTTAATTGATGACTTCCTTGGCAATTAATTCATTTTTAGTTGTACTTCCTTGATTTGCGAAGGAGATGATTTTCAATGAATATTCAATGAATATTCATAACTTGCTCATTGCTTGTTACGAATAATTATGTTAATTTTTTTCACTCACTTTTTCTTCACAAACGGCTATTGGTGATGATGACGACTATGATGATATTGAAGATGACGATGATAAGAAAATGATGATGACGAAAGTGAAGGTGATAATGACGTAGATAGTAGTCTTGGTTATGACGTTGGTGTTGCTGAAGTCAATAGGTCATAATCATGTCATTGAAGGATACTAGCAATAATCACAACATCATCGACAACAAACATTTAAAAGACTGAGAACTTAAAACAAACACATTTGCCAAAGCAATAAAGTTTAAAATTTTTGTTGGTCTGGTGCCAAAGCATTAAGATTATTCATGAGGAGCTCTACCAGGGCGAGGACATAAAACATGTCGTGAGAAGGTTAGCAACTTGGCCGCTGTTTTCAAAGTCACACACCGCCAAAAATAAATTGCCAGTCTTTTTCTGGCTCCTTCCTCCTGTTGGCAGTTGTTGTTGCCGGGAAATTCCGAACGGTCGTAGTGCCGGTGCCGCCGCACGAATGTCATCGGCAATAAAAAACGCACCGAAACATTGTCCTCTTTTGCCTGAGAAATTAACAATTCTTTGCTTATCTCCGGTCATTGTAGGACTGCATAGCCATTCCACACTGTTGAATATCCTTTCGAGCGTTCAAACCAGACTTCGAATCCAAAGCCTCCCGGTAATGAATTCTCATTTCACTGCTTATGGAAGTTCATTTGGAAATTCTTTTCCATCTTGTTTTAGCACACGACAATTCCAGGAATGTCGTTCGGATTTCTCGGTTTAATCAGGGTTTTATTGCCTCAACCGGCCTCGTGAATGTCGTGTCGGTAGATAAATTCCTAGCATTTAGTTGCTTCGTCATCCGACATCACGTCTCCATGTTCGATTCCTCAATTCCGACCGAAGTCCCCCATAAAACCAAAACTCCTCTGAAAGTGAGAAGCATTCGGTGGGCTTCTCTGCTTGAGAAATCATAAGTCATCCTTTGAGGGGAGCAGCTGTGAGGTCGCGCACACATTTCATTGACTTATTGTCCGAAACTCAACTCGAGTCTTCCATGAACCTCCTTCTATTTGCAGACCTTGCCAACGCCCACTGATTCACAGTTCTCCATTCAGGATTGAGATATGCTCGACCTAATTAGCATAATGAGTAAATAGCTTTTTAATAAACGCAGGCTGAAGAAGTGGAGTAATAATGCTCCATAGAATTTACACGAACCACGGGAATAAGTGAGCGACTCCTCTTTATATCCATTGTGTTGGAGTTCGTCAGTGCTTTCGCCATAAAAGATTTTCATTTTTCCATCCATTTCGTGGCCTGCCTGGAATTGGCTTCACGAGTTGACAGCAAATCCATAGCTGCTTTCCTTTGTTTATGTTTTGCATTCCGTCTCAACTCAGCGACATATGGTCTATTAAAATCCTTTCCATCGACTCACTTGGCCATTTTGTATCGGCAGGAACTCAGGTTTTACGGGCAGTCTCAGGTTTATTCGGCGTTTAGTCGCTTTTCCACGCAAGCAATTCCTGATCGGGGGACTTTCAACATACGTTTCTTCGTTGGCAACGTAAAACACTCATAATTTCCAATGCCTGTGCGCTTAATAACGCTTTATGCTCCTTTGAGGATGTGTTTGCTTAGAAGTGCTGGCTTTTCGACTCGCTGACTTTTACGACTATCTACTGAGAATATCGGCTGAACTCGGCAAGGTTTTTGTGATCGGGACTTTGCAGGTTTATTTCGTGAAAGTCGAGCTCAACACTGAGACACGAAGCGCATGTTGGTCGCGGTTTTATGGATCCATTTTTCGTTTTATGCCAGCTTTATACCGGTCAGTTCATTGGCCGGGAGACAATATTTTAACCCAGGTAGGGAGCGAGTCCTGGTAACTTCATTGCCGGGGACGCCGGTGCAGATAAAAATGTTCCCACGCCTTCCCTCGATACGGTACTGCTTTATAGCCGGGGGAGTGTGTTTTTTAGCATCCGTGGAGGGTTATAGAACCCATCATGATGTCGACGTAAATCGTGCAAGCGGAGTTTACGACGTGAGAAATGCAAAGCGGGATCCTGCTACGTGAGATTGGTCAAAAATGAAGGCTATTAATTCAGCCATCCCTGAGTCTCTTCTTCGCAGAAGCAGAAACCAGCATTTATTCTCCTTTCTCCCGCGTGGCCCGGGTTTCTATGGAGATGGCATTTATAAAAATATCGCTCCGTGAATTTCAAGGAAGCACACAGAAGATAAGAAATGTTTTATCAAGCAATAAAAATCATTTCTTTAAAAAGAAGTGAATTATTTTCTAGAAATGGAAGGTGAATACTGCGACACGGAGACTTTCAGAGCTGAGTGCAGTGACAACGAGGTGATCGTCATGAGGAGAGCATCTTACGGACGCATGAAGCTGGGCAGATGCATTGAAATGGGACTCGGGCACTTGGGCTGCTTCAAGGACGTCCTTCACATTCTCGACAGAAGGTCAAACCTTCTAAAATCTTTCGTCTGAGAGTTGAAATCATTCATCAACGATGGAAAGTTAAGCATTAAAATCAAACGAAACTATTTTTAATTTCTTTCGTGCAGGTGCTCGGGCAAAAGAGTCTGCGAGATTCGCATCCCAGACGCCGAACTGGAGAGCACACGACCGTGTCTGAAGGAATTGAAGACATACCTGGATGGAAGCTTCACTTGCCAATCAGGCATGGAGTCGATAATTTCCAACGCGAGACAATCGAAGACAAGCAAACAGGATTTCGTGAATGTTTTTCCTCCACCACTTTTTCCGCTCATCGATCGACCATCACACCGATGATTCGCACCACGCGACCCCATATTGATCACCGACGTGCGGGGTGCAAATAAATGCCTCTCTCCCCCCATCGATTTATCCATCCATCCATTCATCCATTCAAACATCTATCCATCCATCCATCCATCCATCCATCTATCCATCCATCAATTATCCGATTATCTGACGTGGTTGCGGTCTCCCGTTGTCACCGAGCGAAAACAATTCACTCGTTTAATCACCTCTCTGTTTACACATCGTGAAATAAGAATCGCTTAAAAACTCGGTTAGTGACATGTTGAGTTGATTCGAGTTCATTCCATCTTTCAGTTGCGTCCTTCCATGTTTCCGAGTCCTCCTGTCCTTCCTGGAACTTCAGCCTCACACCTGGAAAACCCTACATTTTTCTCTCGAACGTCGGCTTTTTCCAGGCTTTATCCATGCTGCTGAGAAGCCACACTGCCTGCTTTTTCCCCACGACACCTGCTCAATCATCAGAATCATCAGCACAGAACACGGAGAATTTCCTTTCGTCCTCCACGGACGGACAAATATTTGCACCGGGTTTGTTGCATTCTTTCGAAGGTACGATTCCAGCCCACTTTTCAGGACAACTTCCTGCCATCTTCGTCAGCGCAGCACCTGGACAAATCATAAACGCCACGCTTATCGACTTTGCCTATTACAAGACACCGTCAAACATCACATCCAAGAAACTTAAGGTCCATCACAGTTACTTCCAGAACAAGCAGCACCCAGTGAAGCCTCCCAGAACCCTCCCTGACCTCCAGGGCAGGGTCGTCATCAGGTCGAAGAGGCAGCAAGGGGGAATGTCAAACCCGAATGGAGAGCAGTCGTGCAGGAAGTACGCCTACATCCTCGACATTAGCACCGGTTCAACTAAGGACGTCGTGGTCTGCCAACAGCGCGTCTCCAATGTCTTCGTCTCGAAAGGTCACCAGGTCAAACTAGTAATGGAATCAGGAGATTTGCAATCGGCCGACGGGGAAGCACGTGACAGATTCATCATGAAATTCGAAGGTAGGCGATTTGTTGGCTTTTTATTTCTCTGAGGAGGAGGAGGAAATTCGAAGGAAATATCCAGGATTAACTCAGCTGCAACGGCATCTTACCTTAAAGATGACGAGACCTTAAAGAATGCCGGACGAGAGAAGGCTGCCATCAATTCTCCTGCACAACAGTGAAAACATCCAGCAAATAACCGACCGTGACGTCATCTGGCGTGTCGGCTGCCATTGGTCACGGGTTTTTTGTACTTGGTCCACGGAAGCACGTGGAATCTTTTCCAGAAGCGCCTACGCATTAAGGCCTCCTAAGCAGCTTAAAATGGAGTGATGTGACCACCGAGGGAGAATATTTCGAAACAAATTGAATTTTTAATGGCGGATGATCGCTTATTGATCTTCAGAATTCTAAATTATTTCATGCACCTGGGTGAACGGAATTGGAGATGGTAGAACGGATAGAAGGATGGATGGACGGACGGACGGATGGATGGATGGATGAATGGATGGACGGACGAATGAATGGATCCACCGATGAAGAATCGTTTAGGCGAACGGATGGATGGACAAGGAATGAATGAATCTCAGTCAACCATCTCCGTGGTTTTGTTGCGCCATCAGTCAAGTGGATGTAATTTACGAAAGCAGAAGTCTCAATACGTCACAAACCTCCAAGAATAAAAATCATTTTCTGAGTCGATTAAGCAATAAAGTGGCGGATGAAATTAATACTGCAAGAGGGCAAATAAATTCTGTCTGAAGTAATTGCTGCATAATTTTCGTCCATTATTTTCATATTTTTAGGTTTCCCATGACGTTATTAAAATTTATTTCTTGTTTTCGACCTTTTTTCAGTTGCTGCTGCATGTTATGCGCGCCAAAACCCAGACATTCGTTATTACCATCATCATCATCATCATCATCATCATCATCATCATCATCATCATCATCATCATCGTCGTCGTCGTCGTCATCATCATCATCATCATTGCTTTCATCTCTATCTCCATCATTCTCATCGTTGCACTCACTGCCAGCATTAACATCCATAGCAACATCATCCATATCTCCATTACTGATTTCTTCACTTTTTGATTCCACTGAAGT
>MPNW01000546.1:41024-59136 GCA_011800805.1 Hirudo medicinalis
GGCAACATACTTCGGTCATTCTCATCTTCGGAGCTACATTCACATGGACTGATTAAACAACTTCAAATTCCTTCAAGATTCCGTTTCCAAGGGGGGGAAGCTACTGTAGCGATGTTTAAACGATTTGAATTTGAATCTTTCTCTGCTCCCTCATGGTCTAATCGTTGACTTCCGCCTCTCACGATGGCAACACGGATTCGAATCTCGTTGCGGGATCACCGTCCTAATCATTTGGCTATGCAACGGACGTTAATAAACAATTAATTATTAATTTTTTGAATCTCTTTTCTTTGTTATCTTGCTAAGCGGGCTCGCAGCTCGGTTGCCCGACCCGGCATGCTAAGGCCGCGGTCGCATCGAACCTCTGTCTCCTAGCTCTTACTATAGTCATTACTACAATACAATTACTTTTTATTTTACAATTAATTTGCCAAGATTTTTGTTTTGATGTTGTTTTAGTGAAGATGGTGAAGTAAGTCGGCCTGGTATCATTATAGAACCTAGTGAATGTTTTATAATTGTAACCTGGCGAACGTTTTGTAATTTTGAAATTCCTAGTGTGCATTGGTGACTCCTTAAATAATGTTGGATTTTCATTTCTGGGTTCAAAACAAAACAATAATTATTTGTTAAAAATGTTATAATTGGTTGTTTAAAAAATTATAATTGAACAACTAAGTGATTTAATTAACGTTATAAATGAGTACAATTTACGAGCTTTTCTTATTAGTAATAAAATATACATCGAATATTGCATGATAATCCACTTTATATCAAATAATTAACACCTTTTTTGACATTTTTGCAAAATATAACATTTTTTTATTAAGTGAAGCATCCAGGACTTCTGGTCGAGACAAATTTCTGACTTCTATGTTATACGAATTTGGTCATGGAAAAGCAAAAAAAAGCTTTTAAAACCTTGGCGGGCCCTATAATATGTAAATACTAAAGCAAACATGAAAAATGTGCTTGCCCTCTTAAAAGCAAGTTGATGATGATAATGATTCCGAGTATTTGTATGTCGAAAACAGAACTTCAAGACCACTTTTCCTGAAGAGGACCTTGAAGGCAGAGTGAAACCCGGCTGGATCAGTATTGGTAATAGAAGGGTGGAGTCTATTCCAGATCTGCGGGCCAACAACCTGCCATCCAGTTTCGCACGTCAGATGATTTGACGAGGGAGCCTCTGGCTGATCCGAGCCAGTGCTTCCAGGGATATGTGCGCCAGGAGTGAAAGATATTTATGACGGCGCGTGACCTAGGAGAGACTTGAAGATTAGAGTAGAAATTTTAAAGTATATTCTTCGACTAAGAACTTGCCTTACAAGATATGTAAGTTTTTTTATATGTGTATACTTTAATATGTTTGTTTTGTTGTCATTAATTTGATCTACAAAAATTGTCTTTGTTAAATTTGATGTAAATTTAGAAAATAAATTTTATATTCCGACATTATTTAAATTAAAAACTATTGTGATGATACCAGTGCAGCCCATCCCAGTACTGCACTGCGAGTCAACAAAATGTTTCAAATCTATTCGCTAGATGTCGATGCCGACGTATTAAAGTTAGTAAAATTTTATTGAGGTAAATTTTTCCTGACTGAATTTTCAAAATTGATTTTGTTCATTAAAACTTTATTCGACCACAAACAAAATTTTAAAGCCTTTAAATAAGAAATTCTTTGAATTTAAATATAGTTTATGTTGGTGAATATTAGCAGCTTTAAAATAAATATCAATAGTTTTTGTTTATATGGTTTCAATTCGACAGCAAGAATTCAAGCTTTTGAATGACCTTCTAATAATCGTACATCGATTTTATTTAAAAACCATTTTTAACTTAAAACTAATAATTAGTACATTACATTATTCTATTACAGAGGACATGTTCACGTATGGAAAGCAAATGGAAGAATCGTGACTTGGAATTGCAAACGTTTAACGGAAGATCATCTTCTGAATAATTTCATGCTCCCTCTTAAACCTCATTTAAACAACTAAAAAGTTTAAACTTTTCAAAAACATATTTATTAATTTAAATTGGTAATTCACTAATATTTCTAATTATAGTGTTTGCGATGCTTCTTGTAAATATAATTGTCATTCAATCGTTCATGCACTCCCGTGCATCAATTCTCCACAAAATTATGAGTGCATTTTAAAAATACATTCATCGTATGAGTTGCAAATGTTCACCCAAAATGGCTTTTACATCAGGACCTCAGTTACACCGCAGGAGATAGAAAATATGGAGCAGAAAACGGTTGACATGGTAACAAGCGAAATAGCAATTCAATTGCCCGTCAAATCTAAACTTCGCGTCAAATTTTACAATATCTGAATAATCTTTTCATACAATAAATGAATAATTAAAGAAAATGACCGTTTATCTCTGATTATTCTTAACTCCATAGCAACGGCGATTAAGTTAATTAAACGTGATTGCGAAGAAACGAATTGTTAGTGAAACGATTAGGTGATGAGCAGCAATTACTTGACAAAGTGAGTGACGAGTGAATGAATGAATGAACGTGTGGATGAATGGATGAGTGGACGGACGAATGAACGCGTCCCAGAGTTGACGCGTTCAATTACAAAACAATGGAGTCCAGTTCATGAATAACGATGCCTTCTCCTGGGCCTTCTTTGGAAATTGTTTTCCATTCTCGGTGTTTTTGCGATGTCTTGGAAAGACAACGAGAGGGTTGTCGGATCTCAGGGATCGTGCAGTCGAGAGCCGCAGAAGAGCAAATAAAAATTGGCCAAATCCATCGTCTGGCAAATGTAGTTTCCTTCTTTCCGTCTTCCATTGCTGGAAATTTGATTACCATGTCTTGTGACGTTCGCACTTTCACTGAGCACATTTCTAAGCTTCCACGTTCAGCACATTTACAAGCATTAAATGAAGTGCTAACTAACAATGTTCGCATTTCAACCAAATTTCCATTTCATTTATAAGTTATCAGATTCAATCAACCCAATTTTGTAATCAATTCCCACGCCGATCATTTTGCTGTTAAGCAGTCACTCCTTCATTTGATATCCATCGATCGATCCAAGTATCCATCCATCCTTCCATTGACACCCACCATCCAAGCAATCAACCAATCATCCGTCTACTCATTTATCTATCCATTCATCCATCCATCAATCCACCCACCCAAGCATCCACCTGATACAGCGCAAGAGCACAAGAGATGCCGATGTGAGGACAAATCGAATATGAGCCTGCTCCCGCTTATTACGTGATTTCACGCGCGAGTAGCGAATGAAATAAGCGGGAAGCTCTCTACGACGACTGCGCTGAAGGATTGACGGTGCTTGATTTTTGAGAATTTGATTTCTTTTCAATCAATTCAGCGATTGATTCAATCGAGCAGCAAATGGCTCCTTCTTATAACAAAATAATCCACACACGGCCAATTCTATGGGAGTTATTCATTTTATATTCCCATTTCTCAAGAACATTTTTCTTTTATTTCAGTCAAAAAAAGAGGAAAGCTTCAATTATTCATGGTCAATTTTAGCAAATTGATGTGATTGGATTATCACACACCTCCCCATTCTCCACACGTGTATTTGTTATAATGCATGTTTATGCATGCATTTTTAGACTATTTGTTTGTCATTATTTATTTATTAATCATCATTATTTATTTAATATCGTCAAGAAATAACAGAATTCATTCAAATTTTTAACCATTACGCCAAAATAAAACATTTTGCGCGCGAACAACATTGTTGTCAGTTTCTCTGATCCATTTAAATTAATGTTATTAACCTAATTATCTAATTAACATTATTTATTATAATTGTCATTCAGTAATAATCAGTCGTGTCTCATAAGAGGCTGGTACATGACATCAGGATGGATCCTCCTTTTGAGATCAGAAGAAGTTTTGTCCGAAAGGAGGCTGCTGACGTCAAAGGAATTTGTTGGATGCGATGGACGAGGAATTGACGATTTGAAGAAGGGAGGTTCACGAGTGGCAGGATGGGGAAGACCCTGCCGTTTGTCCCTGTTGAGTTCCTTGAGGGAGTGCCAGAGAGAATGCCAGGAGTTGAACTCGGCGACTCTGGTCTCCTCTGCCCTCGGTTGCTCCTCACCCATGTTTTCGTGGAATGAGTGGGCAGGGAAAAGTGAGTGGATTACATGGGAGGAACAGCATCTGCACCTCCTGGAATCTGTCATTAATATTAATTCGTGCTCATCAATATTCATGATCTGTAATTTATGCTCGATAATCGCAAGTCATTTCATTCGATCAGTGATTTGATTGGATGAGATTAAGTCGTCATTATGTGTTAAATTATGCATTTGTTCCATAATTTATCTGAAACTATTCGCTTGTCAACTTTATTTTAAACTATTTACCGTTAATTGTGTTTATCGTTGATTAAGAATTTGCAATAAAATAAAAAATTTGTAAATAAAGTGAATGTTTTTGTAATTAAAAAAGTATCAAAAGTAATTTGTTCCTACGAAGAGAGCTCCATTAATTGATGAAGATGAACACGTTGTGAGGAAGTCACTGAAGTTGATCAATAATTAACTTCTCTTCCACAAACTTTATCGATGCTTCTTTCTTTTTAAACTTTCGCAAGGAAATGAACATTTTTACAACATAAATTTTGACTGAAAGACTTGGAAATTCCTGATGCAAACAAACTTCAACAAGAAAGAGAAATTAATGAATAAAAAATATTATTGGGGGATATTTGAGAACAACATGAGAGCCAAGTATTTTGACGACTTGAAATGAAGTCATACAGAACTGTGAGATGGTTTCAAACACAGTTGACTTTTAAGTTGCAAATGTCGATGGGACAATTCATACATTCGTCGCTGGAGAAGGACGACAAAAGCCAATTCGAGGGGAGCAAATTTCGTCAGTTTCTCCTTAGGAATAGGATTAGGGGGTACTGGTGGCACCCATCCGTAACCTCCCGTGAGTTGGCTTTGCCCATCATTTGGCCAACATCATATTCAGCCACATAGAAAGTAGTTGGTTTAGATAGCCTCGTTTAGATACCTAACAGAAACATTTTGTGAAAATGACGAGATAAGTTGCAATCAGGCAATGACATTAAAACTTCGATTATGAATCGCATTCAACCGATGGTGACAAGGAATGTTAGAATGTAATGCTCGCCAGGAAGGGTGTTGAAGATGCAAGCAGTAAATATGTAAGTTTTAGTAATAATTCGTTCGTCAGTTCTTTGAAGAAGTTGAAGACTTCATTGAGTCTGGTTAGGTGTTCGCCCCATTAACATCCCCTGTGATTATTTCCACTGAAATCTACGGGGAGTTGACCTTTCCAGTTTGCCTCAAGGACAATAATTGCTCAGCCGTGAGTGGAAATTATTATGCATTTTTATAGCGCATTCATCACACCTACAATTTATGAAATTTCTGCTCAAGATTGAGATTAAGTTGAACTTCAAAGCTGAAGAAATTAAAACTGATGAAGTGAAAGTCATTTCGACGAAGAAAGACAAAGTATCAATGAATGAATTAAAATTTAAAATCCGAAAAGTCTCTAAAATCTTTAATGAAAATTGTAATTCACATGAGCACGGGATCTCAATAATCCTTCCAAAACACTTGGAATATTTGAAATGTTTAAAATTAGATGATGATCCTTCATTAGATTTTGGTTTTAGTTGTATTTGTTTGCGGACAATTACATTAATCTCCTATCAAGGAGATTAATTAGGACAATAATTAGGAAGGCCAACCCACCGTGGACGGAGAGTGATTTGAGGAGGAGGGAGGAGTTATAGGGGAAGGTGTTCACCATGTTCAGGGGCTCGTAGGCTGTTCGTGAGGAACAACTGAAACAAATGTTTGTAGAGAGGAATAAAAGGCAACGAATATTCAAATACTAATTAGTAAATATTAAACATTGAATATTCAAATGCTAATTAGTAAATATTAAACATTGAATATTCAAATGCTAATTAGTAAATATTAAACATTGAATATTCAAATACTAATTAGTAAATATTAAACATTGAATTTTCAGATACTCACAGATTATCGAAATAACCTGTCCTCATCCTACCCAGGTTGTGCATCACTTCCGATATAGGGGAGAGCGAGAAATGGCTCGCCATTGGTGGAGCAAGTGCATTATCGGGTGTATTATTGCGCATCGATTGGCAATTAAGGGGCGGAGAAATGACGGCTTCTTTACAGCTCGCTCTATTTTCTTCCGCCGTCTCTTCGCCCCGGGATTCGCCTGAGTTTTGAGCTGCGCGATGTCCGTCGGTGCAACTCCTCTCGTGGAACTTTTCCATCTCTTCCGTTCTTCCATTTCCTTTTGAATCATCCACGTTAGGACCTGACTCTTCCACGTCTTGAATTTCTTGTTTCAGTTCCACCTTTCGATCGTCAAAAGTGGACTTGTGATCTTGAGGGAGGATTTTGTCTTCTGATTGAAGTTGGTTGCAGGATTCCTGCTGTTCAGCGTTGGCATCCTTGATCTCCACGAATCTTTCGCTCTTCCGCCACTTGGCTCTCCTGTTTTGAAACCAGACCTGGAAAAAAGTTTCATATTTTCACAAATTATGAAATTCTTTAGCAGATTCACATGAAATGATTTTTATTTCATCCGTCCGTGCATTGATTCACTGATTATTTATTCATGCATCTGACGTGAAAAGCCAGCGAAGGCTTTTAATCGAATTCACTTTTAAATTCTAAGCGTCGAGTTTCATGATAAAAGCAACATTCAATTTATCAAGTGGAAAATTTGTTTAGTGTCCCGTGGAAAGATAATTACTGAATTATTTCTACGACACCTGCTTCTTGGGCGCGAATCAAGTTTGGCTGTTTGTGGATTATATATTGGAGATTGTATGTTGCATATTTATGTTTTGCTTTATTTATTTGTATTTAGCCGATCTTTTGAGTGCCTTACGAATTCGAATGGAATGTGAGGGCACTTTTTAATCGTTCTACAATTTATATAGCACCATTACCCGAGGCACTCCGTGGCGGCGCAAGCTGGGTTTTGAACACGACACATTACGACTGTTGCCAGTACGACCGCATGCAGGAACGCAACCCATTCGGCCAACCTGCACGCCATTATTGTATTTCCCTATTAAATTTTAGAATTGTATTACATTGTGTATATTTTTATTACGTTGTATATTTGGTATATTTGTATATTTTTCTCGAAACTTCCTTTCACGTTGCGAAAGTTTTAAATGTTTACGATTGTTAAGCCAATTTATTTTTTGTTAATTAACTGATTAATAGAATTAATACAATATTATTTAACATCATCACAACTTCGTTACTTTCATAAGGAATGAAGCGATTGTGAAGAAGTCTAATAATAATAATAATAATAATAATAATAATAATAATAATAATAATAATAATAACAATAGTAATAGTAATATTAGTAATAGTAATAATAATATTAATAATAATAATGTAATAATATCCACCTGAACTCTCGCTTCTGTGAGGTTGATCCTTAGAGCAAGTTCTTCCCTCGTGAACACGTCAGGATAATGAGTCTGAGAGAATGCCTTCTCAAGTTCTTCCAACTTTGAAGTGAACAATGATAATAAAAATATGAATAATTATAACAATAATACTTCAACAAATGACGCAATGATAACAATACAAATATTAATTAATAGGTATTGACTATTTTACACAGATGTTACCTCAACTTGGGGTTACCTGTTGCAAGGTGAAAGTGGTCCTGTTTCTCCTTTGTTTTCTTCTTGCAAAACTGTCTTCTGCCAGGTCAGGATGGAGAGAGAATGAGGCATGGAAGGGGAGTCCGGGAGGAGGAGCTGGAACTGGAAGTAGGAATTTCACTCAAATAAGACTCTTTATCTCGTTACTGCTGCCATCTTGAAAAGTCAGAATATTCCCCGAAGTGCGGAGAGCAAATTAATTAGTGACGATGAAAAATATCAGGATTAAAAGATGCACTTTTAATGTGTCTCGGCATTTAATTCCGCTAATGTTCAGATCGATGCATTGTCTTTCCTGACGTCAATGGTGCGTTCGTCGGCATTATGAAGTGATTAACAAGATTAGCTTCATCCCCATCCGATTCATTCCTAGGGCTTCCTCGAGGCTAACAATTTCTTGCCAACTTTCACAGATGGCGGGGTGTCGCCTATTGGTAACGCGAGAGTAAAAGTTATTACTAGTATCTACAAAAAGGGCTGAAGATAATCACCCCGGGTGGGTGGCATGCGGAAGGAAGGTCGAGGGGAGCGGAAGTCGTAAAGTTTGGAGAGGCGAAGTTTATGACGTGAAGTTATTTGGAGGTTATTTGAAGAGAAGAATGGAGAAATTAGGAAGAAGATTATTCTATTAAGAACGAGTTCTGGCAGAAGTTATGGAGTCTCTCGCGGGAGTCATTTGTATGGTCCATCAGACATTCCAATAAGAGAGTCGGTCGTGTTAAGAACGCCCTCTCCCGATGAAACACCTTCAGACCTCGGGCAGCACCACGATCCACGCCAGCACCATCTTATTTCTGCACTCGTTCTTCCAACGGATTCCTTCACCTCAAACGACTTGGTGTTCATCAACCCTTGATAAAGTCTAGTTTTCGTCGGTTGCAACAATTCCTCAACATGACACGGTTGCATCATATTTTTAGTTAAAAAGATTTAAACATGAAACCTGAACATCAGTTGAGCTCTTAGTGAATGACCAGAGCAGTTGTTTGTTTGTTTTTGTTATTGTTTTTGTTATTGCTATTGTCATCATTCATGGTTATTCTTATTTGTTATTGTCATTATGTAGCGCGTCGTTCAAATTCTTATCGACCAAACTTTCTGCAAATGAAGTCGTTGAAGAAATACACGCATCTCCGACATGGGACACTTCAGAGAGTTACATAATTACATGAATTACACGATTAATAGGTTTAAAGTGGCTGGAAATTGTTTGCAAAAGAATTAAATGTTTGTCATTAAAAGTGCAACCATTAATGGACAACAATCATCATTTTCAACTCTATCAGAGTGTAATCATCAGTGTGTAATCATAAATATGTAATCATCAGAGTGTAATCATCAGTGTGTAATCATAAATATGTAATCATCAGAGTGTAATCATCAATGTGTAATCATCAAAGTGTAATCATCAGTGTGTAATCATCAAAGTGTAATCATCAGTGTGTAACCATCACTACGAATAATCTTTTCATTCATAACATAAAAGTCATGCAAAATCCAATGATTGATTCGTTAAAAAACTTTTAAAAAAGTTTTAACAATCAATCAATCAATTAACATAATTTAAGAATGCAAACCAACATGGCAGAGGGGAGCAGAGTGAGCGGAAGTTGTTTCTGACAGGAGGCTGAAGAGGTGAAGGACAGTGGAAGCAAAAAACATCAGGGACGAATCGCTTCATCGTGGATCGATATTCCTCATCAATTTCCTCTTCAAACTTTTCATTTAAACTTAATTATTTGTTTGTTTGTTTGTTTGTTGAGACTTTAAAATTTTTCTATTTCAATCACAACTAATCCAACACTCTGTCGACTATCATCCATTCGGAAGTCGACGGAGATTCTTAAGGACCATCGAGGTGGAAAGTCGACGACTACGACGACGACGACGATGATGACGATGATGGTGGTGATGATGATGATGGTGGTGGTAGAGAAACACGGAGTCGCGTGGATGCGCGCTGCCAATAAAGCAATTTGTTTTTTATTCCATTTGTTGTGGGCGGTGATCAGGAGGAGGTGTGTGATTGTCGCTCTCCAGCTGCACCTCTACGCTAGAGGTCGCCACTTAAGAGGTTATGAAGGTGATCATGATGATGATGATGACGGCGATGACAATGATGGTGATGATGACGATTTCGATGATGATGATGATGATGACGACGACGACGACGACGATGATGATGACGATGATAATTATGGTCGATACTTGGCGGTAAGCAGAACACAGGCAGCTTCCTTGTTGACAGAGGAGAGTGTCGTGTTTCAGTGGCTCCGACGGGAGGCGATTATGAGATTAAACTGTTTGTCGTGAGTTGCACAACAACAATCGTGCAGTTTTTAACTCAAATTTCGATTTCTACGAATTAACTTTAGGCAATCACTCGTTAGAAATTATTTAAAGTTCTTTTAATAAATTTAAATTTGTAATTTCATTAACCATTCTCGAATGGATTTCTAATTGAACTGATTTTCCTCAGCGACTGGGAACGTCAAGGTTGAATGGTTGAAGAAAGATGGAGAAGATGCAATTGCATTATGAATGGATGAAGTGATGACTAGCAGAGTCTGGTTGTTGACATTAGTGGAGAATAAACGTTATTTGCAGGAGATTTCATGATGAGATTAATCCGGATAATTGGATCAGCCTCTGTTGCCTTTGTTCCCACTCTCCATTCATCTGCTCTTCATTCCGTCATTCCTCCACCTATCCCCCACTCGATCGATTCAATGTTCACTCTATCACTACTTTCAAATAACTCCTCCGACATAAACCCGTCAAATTCCCAATTATCTCAAGATGAACGTAAAAAGCAAACACGTCTGAAATGAGTGAATTACGTCAAAAACTGCCACGGGGGCATCAAAAATCATTTTCTTCTCCTTCGTTACGGCGAGAATTCGATTTGCTTCCCCCACGCGTGACCTTGAATTTCCAGCGTGTGACATCTGGATGGCCGTGGTGTCGTCTCCGCTCTCTGATCGCACTGGAAAGAACCACGTCGAGTGCTTCCAGCCTGGAAAGGATGGATGGATGGAAAGATGAGGATTAGAGGGAAGATGATTATGGATTGGCGGTCATAAGATAAATTCTGGACAAATCGAATTACGCGGAATTCGATAGAGGACCCACAGGCTACTCGACCTATGATCGTGGATCTAGCAGGAGTCTTGCATGATATATGCAATGAAAGTGTTTGCTCAGAGTGTTTTTTTTTGTAAATTACTTTTCTAAATCTCCTCTTTTGCTCGTTCTGAACGGCGAATCCCTAACCTGTCCAGAAGATGGCAAAAATCTTCCTCGTGCATGAGAAATCTGATTGTCGAATTAAAGCCTGTTTTGCTGGCAACTCAGACCCTATAATTTCATTTCGCCTACTGAATGTTGTATTAATCTGCACTTTATTGCATTAAGCGAGCAAAGCTTACGATCCTGCAAATATGTTAGCATCGAGCGGTCGCTTCTAATATGTACAACAGACGCACCACAGCCCCAAGCAATACATGTTTATCGCTAAATGGATAATTTAATAACTGAATATTTCATGTGCAAATCAATTTCTATCACTCCTTCCATTTTGCTCCAAAAAGATGCAAGGGTTGCCTGCTAAATTTGTCCAAACAATTTTTATAAATTCTACGATGTTTTGACGCATTTAATTAAATATGTGATTTAATTATGTAATGAACTGCCAAACAAGTATTTTTTGTGTTCAATTGTTACAACTCAGCACCGTGTTTCCTCGTATTTTATAAATAAACAATTTTTAAACAATTAATTTCATTCAATTTAATGCGTCTTAAAACCAACTTTGTTGCCATTTCTCAGCAGTAAGCATCCTGCACGTCATCGAACTGTAACCTAAAGTATCGACGGACTTTATATATTTATATATTATATTACTTATATATTATTATTACTTAATTATTGCACAATTATTATTAACAATGGTTGTATTACTTCTGTGAGATCTCATTCGTTTCGAAGGTCCAAGAACCAAAAGGAAGTTTTAACAACAGGTTTAAATACTCGTGGAAATGATTAGTTTTAATTATTCAACTTAATTGATGTTTAAATAGCGAAACATCAGCGAAATAAAAGAAAAAATAAAAAGTGCCTTTTTGATGAGAAGGAAGTGAAACAAATCAAAATCCAAACCTCATCAGAACGAAATTCGTATAAAATTGTTATTATAATTATGTTTAGTAATTCGATCTATTACAATATTATTATAATAAGTTTAGTTATTCGATCAATTATAACAATATATTTGCAATGCTTAGTTAGGGTCTCCTTATGCTCTAGGCACCAAAAGTCTGCTCTAACTTTATTAGTTTTCCACGATGTTTGTCTTTATTATTATCTATATTTCTAATAAATCATTAAATTTATAAAAGTTTTCAATTTTTAATAACCATCGAATGAATGTGTTGTGATTATTAATAAACACAGGCTAAGTTGAAGAAATGGCCTGTTGGTCAATCAATGCAGTCATTCCCAAGAGAACTTCAAATCACATTTCTCACCGCGAGTATTCCACTCACAATTAATGCACAAAATTGAAGCAATAATTGTTTAATGTTATTAATGGCTGCGATATTTATAATGAAATTAATTTATTGCAAGCGAAATTTTTGATTCATCGTCAGCCATTTGAAGTCGAGACTTTAAAAAAAATGATTCTTTAAAAGGGAATTTAATTTTGATTGCGTTATGAAATTAATTTAAAATTTGTCGGTGAAAAATTAGAATTTTCATTCATTTATAAAAAGAATATAATTCGTAAATCATTTGCAGATTCGTAATTTATCCAAACTCTACTTCTGTAGATGTTTTTATAATAAGCTATTAAATATTACGTTCATTTTGTGCTTTCATTAAACTTATTTGAAAGCCTCATAAGTAATTAGATACAATTTATGTAAGTTTTGAAGCGTTTAACCAGAGACGTCATTTCAGCTTTTTTCCAGGGAGGGCAAGAGCCAATCAGTGAGCAACGGGATTCAGGGGAGAGGTCGTTTCCCCCCTGTGTCTCTCCAAAATAACGGCCCTACATTTAACAGTTTATTGCTCCAATATAGCACACACAATTAAAAGCTTTTAAACTTATTATGTTCGCTATTTTTTGTGTTCTTTTTCTTCTTTGATGGATGCCCAAAGGAACAGATAGTGACCAACAATTTTGATTGGTATAAAATTGTTATATATTTCTATCAAAAATTGGTAGCAAGATACCATGATGTTGTTACACATATTGTTCTTCTAGTATTAAATAAAAGTTCTTCCTTTTCTATGTGTCCATGTGATTCTGGAAATTGTACGAGATTCGTTGTCCAGATCTATTTCATTCAGTGGTAGAAGTACTTTTATTATGAGACAATAATTATGGTTAAAATTGATACTTGGAGATCCTTGTACTTAAGCGAGAAGAGTTGAAGGAACGTAAGATGAACTTTCACCTCGAGGAGAATATTAGACAATAGAACTATAAGAGGAGGGAAGCTCAGATTACTTGTATTTGTATTTTTTTTGTATTTAGCCGATCTTTTGTGTTTATGTATCCGAATAGGATGTGAAGGTACTTATAATTACTTTACCATTTATATAGGCTGTACTACGAAAATGACACATTCATTGCGACTGTTGCCATTACCGTCCCATGCAGGAACACAACCCATTCAGCCAACTTGCAATATTCGCTGCCCTACGAAATCTGGTGAGCTTAGAGTGGATAGATACGAATTGGAGAAACACCGTAGACCAAGTACAATGACGCCCTTCGTCCCATTCCTCTTCAAGAGAGGCATGATATTCCAATGGTGCGTCTTCCCACCAGTCTTTTTAGCTTGGCCACCTCTCCGTAGCCACCTGTAGGAAGATACCATCCTTGTGATGAAAAAACGGCCAGTTGTATGTTCACATGTCTATAATCTACTGCAAGTCTAACCTTCCCAAGATCACCCGATTTCTTTAAGACAACACAATGGGGCTAGCCATATCACTTTCGAAGAGATGATAATCTTGGCAGCCATCATAACATTAGAATCATAATTTTAGTCCTTTCATTCGCTCAAACTTTCGAAAATTCTCCTCAAATTCTAACGAGTTTTTTTTACTTCTCTCTTAAGATGAGGAGTTATAAAGTTTCTCATAAGATTTAATTGGAAAATAATAATAGGACATTTGCCTTCCAATCGACAATCCGGTTGACAACATATTGATAACATTTAGCGCAGCTTAAATTTAAAGAAATTATTTTGCTTTTTTGGTAGAAACACCCTAAAAAATAGGCTACCCTGAACTTCAAAACCATCAAAAAACGTCCCATTCCTTGAGACAATCTTGGACCTTCTTATATATAAATAAGATTTTCGATGTTATTAAAAACCGACCTTAAGTAATTAATGCAGTCAAAACGAAATTGCTAGGTCAGATTAGACTAACATTGCGTTTGCGAAATTTCTAAGCGACATGAACAGATCGCCGTAGTTCCAATTGATGTCTGGAGCGACTAAACCGAAAAAATATTTTAAAATGTTAAAAGGGAAGGGCGTCTTACTAACCCTCTCTTAATACTTCCATATGAAGTTTAAAAAAAATTTTCGTACAAAGATAAAAGTAGAGATGGATTACAATCATAATTTCAACGATCAAACATGAACAATCAAAACTAGCTATATAGGATTGTTATTTTACATACAACGAACTCTTCTTGTACAAATGTCACATGCATAAATATCAAAATACCTTTATTTCATAACACGTAAAATATTTAAGAATGTTGAATAGTATCTTTCTGTAAGAATATTTATTTTTCTATGATGACTGCCGTTTTGTCTTGTGTTCGTGCCGAGGGTGGTATATCGTCTATTAAAACATCTTCTTCGAGCCCTGTAATCGTAGCAGTCTCAGAAAAATTGTTAACGTCGTAAGTTTTACAAAGATTCCGACATTTCATTTCGCATTCACAGAGGGCTGTTTTGTTGTACAAATTTTCCAACAATTTTTATGAGATTTCGCATAAATGAAGTGAATTTGTTTATTTCGCTGTTATTATTTGGACAACGTTATTTTAAACATTTAATATTTAATATTAATTTGAATTGGCAGATTCAAGTATTGGATGTCAACTAACTGCTGATGATGGATTTCAACACACCCTTGCCCCCTGGATGGCAAATGGGAGTTGATCCTGCCACAGGGCAAGTTTTTTTCATTGACCACAACACCAGGCAAACTACTTGGTCAGATCCTAGGCAAAAGTACCAAAGTGTAAGCCTTTCCATCTATAAAATTGTAGATTAATGATTAAATTTGCTTTTTGATGTTGAGCAGGATTATTATCAAAATGCAAGTTCATCTTACAATCCTGAGCAAAATCAATTTTCCAATGCTTATAACCATCATCATCATTACCCTACTATGGATTACAAAATGGATCAAAGAAATCAGCCTTTTTATCCTCAACAACCCATGGGACCTTTCTATCCACAACAAGGATATCCTCAGTACAACAATAGCAACAACTCTGGAATGGGATTTTCTCAGCATTATCAACAACCGCAGCAAGTTCCCACTAACGAGCATTTTGATCCACCCACGCAAGGGCAACCCTCTGCATTTCACCCTCCGAACGGCAATAAAAACTCCAACAATGATGCTCCAACTTCCAAAAAGGCCCAAAGTGATGCACCATCAAAGATGTCCTCAGAACATCAACAGAACCAACAGCTGGTCTCGGATCCTGAAAACCAAACCGACGGCGGGAGCCCCGAAAAGACCGGTTTGTTTATAAAACCGACTTTGATGATCTGTTCTTTAAAATCTTTTTTTCTGAATGTCGAGTAGATGGCTTAGTTTTACATTTATATTGCATTGTCAAT
Source organism: Hirudo medicinalis (assembly GCA_011800805.1). Lineage (NCBI taxonomy): Eukaryota > Metazoa > Annelida > Clitellata > Hirudinida > Hirudinidae > Hirudo > Hirudo medicinalis. Next base: position 56,635 of record MPNW01000546.1, read on the forward strand.
ATTTTGCAGAATAATCACTGGAGATGGAATAATAATAATATTAACAATAATAGTAATAATAATAGTGATAGTAATAATATTGTTAGCAGTAATAATAATAATAGTTAATTTGTGTGGTGAGTCACACAAATAGTATCAGAGAAAGCCCAGATTGTCAACTTACTTCTTATCCTGGGAACGCATAATGCTTAGAATTTATTTATTGATCAAGCTAATTGTTAGTTTTACTTTCAGAACCGGAGACCCCGTTGCAAGCCGTGACGAGGATCCTTAAGGAAGCGGACAAATTGCAGGATGAAATTCTGAACTTCACTGGAAATAAGAAGGAGAAACAGTATTTGTACCTGGACGAGATGCTCACTCGTCTGCTTCTCCAACTGGACAACATCGATTCCCAAGGTCAACAGGACCTCAGGAGCATGAGAAGGGATGCCGTCAAGATCATCTTGTCACTGACGGACATGCTCGAAAGACAAGTCAAAGCCAACCAGGCGTCCGCTGTTCCGCCTCAATCTTGACTGGAGTCGTAATATTCCGAGCATCGATGAGACGGAATCCTGCTCGCGACCTTAGGAGGTTTTCTCGACATCTTTCAATAACAACCGACTTTTGTGCACTAACCACCGTCATCTCATCATTCTGTCATTATTTTACATTCCGAGACATTTTGCGCTTGCATCGACGTTTACATTTCCAGCCGTACGATGACTCTTACGTCCGCTCAGTTTGTTTTGGAACTTGTACGACTTTGTCGGGATGCTACAGGTACGTGTATTTGTTTAGGATATGCTCTTGTGATTCCAATGGTAAACATTTTGAAGTTGTTTTTGGTTTGTCACCCTGAAATATTTTGGTGCTCTGCAGAACAATTGATATTTCCGTCATCAAAATGTCCGAATTCTTTGTCGAGTGACCGGTTTTAACGATTGCGAGCTTTGTTATCATGTGCTTGCTCTTATAAGAAACAAGATGGTGCAACAGACTTCCTGTCTTCTTTGATTAATTTTAAACTGAAGGTGATTGAAGACATTGATTGGTTTGTAGAAGTTGACAAATAACAATTCAAAGCGTTGCCTGGGGTCAACAGCTGAAAGTACAAAACACTCGTCATTATTAGCTTGTTTCGAACTAATGCTCAAATGCTTCCTTTGAGTTTGTCATACGATGACAAAACCATAAAAACTCGTCGACTCGACTACAAGATACGAGATTAATGTGGTTTAATTTGCTGCCCTTGCTATTGTTGTTTGCTGTTTGTTATTGCTCGGTTGGATTTAAGTGCTAACCAGTTAATCGTACATTTTTTTACAAGTCTGACGAAACCTCAAAATCTCTGTGTCATGAAATATGCATTGATCATACGCAAGTTGCCCTCATTGCTCCCAGTGATGAGAGGATTGCAGATTCTTCATTACAACCTCATTAATAATTTAAGTAGTTAGTAGGACTGGTACTAATTTGTGTGGTTGTTAGGAGCAGGGCCGGCAATTTTTGGGGGCCTCCTGGGTTTTAAAATATTAAACAATCACGACCTTCTTTATTTTTTGATTTTCCATCACCAAATCGATTTAACATAGGGGAAATTTCTATTTCTATTTTTAGGAGTTGAGACCAATTCGAACAGATGGTTGAGACATCTTGCGTTGTAATGTTCGATAGGTGGCAGTATCAAGTTCAATGTGCCTGTGTGGAACAAACCAGAATGAGGCTTTATAATGCACGTAATGTGAAACTTTATTAAACGTAAATTTTATTATTCTGATATATTTTCGTAAAATTCTGTCCTTATGACACTAATCAAATAAAATAGAGCAAGACATGACGATGTTTTCATTGAAATGATTGATTCGTTCATTTGACTCGTCATCGAAAATCCAATTCACTAAAAGTAAACTACCATTAAAATTAATATTGAGCTTGATTAAATCTTAATTTTATTTAACGGATTAGTTAAAACTGGTTAAATAAACTGAATGAAATGAAGACTTAGTTTTAAATGCTAAATTATTTTAAATAATTTGTAACGTAAACAAATATAAAAATTCATTGATAAATGAGGTAATATTTCTTGAAAACGGTGATAAAAAAAATAAAGAGTGTAGTAAAAGTACTGACCACTGGAAAAGATTTAAGACGTCTTCATTATCTTATCAACTTTATCTTTATCATCACAACAGCATTTATTATGAAATAATAAAGTGATCGTCATCATCGCCATCCTCATCAACATCGTCATCATCGTCATCGTCATCGTCATCATCATCATCATCATCATCACCATCGTCATCATCACCATCATCATCATCATCACCATCATCATCATCATCATCACCATCATCACCACCATCATCATCATCATCATCATCATCATCATCATCATCATCATCATCATCATCGTCGTTCGTTCGTCGTCGTCATCGTCATCATCATCATCATCATCATCATCATCATCACCATGAATATGCAAATGATTCGCTTAGCTTCGTCTGCATGATAGAATTC
>MPNW01000547.1:4239-39239 GCA_011800805.1 Hirudo medicinalis
ATATAAATTATATTTAACTTAATGTTGTTATTATTATTATTATTATTATTATTATTATTAGTAGTAGTAGTAGTAGTAGTAGTAGTAGTAGTAGTAGTAGTAGTAGTAACAGTAATAGTAGTAGTATTGTTATTTTTATTATTATTATTATTATTATTACCGTTGCATTGTCATTCATAATATTAACGTGCAGTCGTAGATAAAGCACGTCCAATTAGCTGAGACTAATTGATCGCTAATTGGACGCATGACGTAGGTGACTCCCGTCTCAAAGGGCTCCCAAAATGTCAGAATCTCGAAAGACATCGAAAATGACGACGAACAATGGCTACAAATTAAGATCTAAATTGAATTATTTTTTAAATAGCGACCATTTTGATAGTATTTTTTTAAATTTGCAACGAAAAATCGATCGATTTTAACCCGGTAAATCGATGACGTACTACGGCCGGTAGCGCCGCGATAAGAGTACAAACTCCGTTAGAGTACGAATCAGTACAAAGAAGTACATTGCAGTACGAGCGAGGATATCGTTCTTTCTTGTTTGTTTGTTTGTTTGTTTTTCGTTGTTGTCGTTGTTGTTGTTTTTTTTTCTCTTTTATTCTTAAAATTCATCAAAGTCAATTTACCTCTTCACTTGTGCAGACGCTTTCGACCACGACTGTATTTCCAATTACGAAGAAGGCAAGGATTCCCCCAAAAGTTCAGTCGAAGAGAGACGCTCAGGCTCACTCCGTTCGTAGCTTCTTTAGTACATTGTAGACTGATAGGCGCCTTAGGATTCTGCTTATTCGTCTGATTCTTCAGACTTCCCATGCTTCTTCTTATTCTTCTTGTGCCCTTTTCTCTTGTTCTTCGTTCGTTCGTTCGCTCGCTCGCTCGATCGCTCTCTCTGCCATATCACGGTCTCTCTCCCCATGCCTGAATTCTCCTTTCTCTCATACTTACGGCACACTATCTTCTCATTTTTTGCTCTGATAAATTGTCTTCTCTCCTTCCCCAATCCATCCGTCTCTCGGCGCACTTGTCTCGAGCGCCAATTACGGATGGATTGGATTTTGGACCTAAACTATTTCCTACAACGGAGTCTATTTTTCAAGATATTTTATTTTTCAATTTCGATTCTTCCTCGTTTTACGTGTCTGTCTGTCTGTGTGTATGTGTGTGTGTGTGTTGTTTTTTTTTATCAGTTCTCGGAAAGGCACCTTTGCAGTGCGCTTGTCCTTAATTCGATAGTCTGACTCGTGTTTGTTTTCCCCAAACTGATGCCGAACGTCCATGCATTCGTGCATGCATTCGTTTGGTTCTTCATTCACTTCAAGATCTGCTCACATTCATTCATTCACGCCTCGTAATGTTTTAGGGCCGACCTAGTTATCAGTTTCAAATCAGTTTCTTTCGGGCTGAATAAAAAGTGTGATTAGCATCTTTAGAACCAGGAAATATCATGTGGGGGTATTTGTGATATTGGTTGACAACTAATTCATATCGATATAAAGTATTTAATAGTTACTTTTAGAACCAGGACCAAAGGACTCTTGAAGCAAGGACACTCTGCGATGCGAAAATCTCTCCGGTGACGAATTAAAAAGAATTCGTCTTGAATATTTTTTAATCAAACACGCTGAACTTCATCTTTCCAGGATGACATTGCTAACCTTTCGTAACCTTTGCACAGGAATTGGAATGAGCTAAAAATATCGTAGTTGTATGTTGACAAGTTATAAGTAGTCAAACCATCTGCTACCTGGTGATTACAAATAAACATTTTGAGTTGTCCGCTGTTGTTTCTATGCGTAAACAAAGAAGGGCGATAACTTGGTCTTTCGGTGGGTCGACTGCCGTGACTGTAAAAGTGTTTCATGAGCAAAATGGTAGTTTTCTTCTGGATTTATTGTTAAAGATGGGATTTGAATTAGTAATTTGCCTTGGATCATGATCAGAGAACTTTGCTAATATTTTGGTTTTGAAGGTAGAAATAAGGTTTACATTCGTTATACATTTTCTCACATTAGAACCAAGCAGATCAGTTGCTGATTGAAAGCATGCAAAGCAATAAAACGCCCGCTAAAGAGAAAAAGCTCACCAATGCAGGAAAAATTGTGATCGGTGAGAAAAAATTTACAAAGTTTTGTCATGTTTATGTGGTTCTGACTTATTTCTTTCAACGATTCAGGCGTGACCGGAGTATCGGTTGGTTTGATTTGCGCCGTCGCAACACCTTTTCTGATGCCAGCCTTCAGGAGAATTTGCCTTCCTTACGTACCAGCCACCGACAGTCAAGTTAAAAACGTAATGGCTGCCTTGAAAACCAGAAAAGGCACACTCATTGATTTGGGTAGTGGGGACGGAAGGATAGTGATCGAAGCCTCGAGGAATGACTTTGTTGCCGAAGGGGTAGAACTCAACCCTTGGCTTGTTTACTATTCCAAACTAAAGTCGTACTTTACCGGTACCTCTAACAGGGCTAAATTCCGCACAGGTAACTTGTGGAAGCAAAACCTGTCGAAGTACGACAACGTGGTCATCTTTGGAGTTGATTCTATGATGGAGCCGCTGCAGACGAAATTAAAAACTGAGCTGAAGTCTGATTCTCTGGTCGTGACTTGTAGGTATCCGTTCAGTTCTAAATGTTTCCCCACTTCTGTCATTGGTGAAGGGATAGACACCGTGTGGACTTACAAAAAGTCTGACCTTTTCGCTGATTCATCTAAATAATTCTAATAATCTTTTCAAATGTTCATTTAACGTGAGATCGAGTCGTCCGTTCAGTTTTGTTTTACGAAAAATCCAGTTTATGAATAGCATTCGTAAAATTGGGGCACCGTGATGAATGAATGATTCCGAACAATCTTGTTTTTGTCCCGACTAATGCGACTAGAAGGAAGTATTTATTTAATAAATAATTTCGGGAAGATAAGGTGTAACACCGTCGAGAAATGTCACAAATCACAGTCGACCCCTTGTTCATTCGTTCATGGCTCCACTATATTATTTATACACAGTATGAAAACTTTATATATTTGGTCGTTTGGCTGAGTGTAGGTATCTCAATTTAAGAACCAAAAGTTTCATTCGGTGGCAAATGGTGTCTGAAAAAACAAACTATTCGGGTGGATTTTGCTTGAAAGATTCGAGAGTATATGTCGTCGGAACTTTCACTTTGTCAATCTCAAATAAATTTTCACTTAACCATTACCGGGAGGTCATGTCGCCAAATTGAGTTCGGTTTGGTAAACTATGTTACAGCTTGAAAGTGATCCATCATAGATTATTAGACACGAGTCACATGACAAACACGTAATAGTTTGTACGTGTGTAAAGTGAGAGTAAATTTAACTTTTTATCGAGACTACAGACAAAAATAAGAAAATTAGTTTCTTAGCATTAAAAAAACGCTTCTTAAACAAGCGCACTTTTCGATCCGCAATTATTCATTTTAATTAAAATTAAATGCAAACAAGCATTTTAAACATCGTAAATATCGTCCGACTTTCTACTCCATCTTTAGTCAGTGAATTGTTATGTCGTTTATTTTTAGTGAGGAGGGTACACGTAGCCAGACCGGAAGCAACCTATCGTGACCGTCATCTGTTTATTGCTTGGAACGTGCGAGACATCGCAAGACTTCTTGCTTCGCGATTAAGCAAGTTTTCTCCTAGGAATTTACCTGATAGCATTTGCCACCTCATCTCCCATAATCGAGTATACGCCCAGGTACCACCTTTTGGCAAACCTTTTTGTCCGAATATAAACCACGATTTGTTTATAAAATTACAATTTCTTATTTATTTCATGTGGTTGAGTGTTTTTGTACTTAAAAAGTAGTGTATCACTGAGTTTGACGAGCGATCGGTTACAATCGTGGTTTAAATAGGTACATTTTATCAGTCTTTTATCCACATATGGGAATTTATTTACTTTAAACTTCGCTGCTTTTAATTGTAAACTCTAAGCTGAAAATCAGTATTTCATTTGTATTCTGGCAGATTTTGAAAAATTTTGGCATTTCAAGTGAACTAGCATGTCCAAAACGCCGTGGGATTCTGGAGGTATGAATCAACATGGGAGTTTCGACAACAGTTTTGGTGCAAATTTACCAAACGACGTCCAACATCCTCAACTCAGTTATGGAGCTTATGCTGAGCCAACACCCAACTCTGTCTGGAATCAAAATAATTTATGGTACCCAGAAGAGAATGTTCATAAAAATACACAGGAGGGTTTAGACCATTTTAGCTACACTTCTATGGCTAATTCAGCTGAGTCGTCGACTTTTGCCACTAGCCAGGCACACAGTGGATACGATGGTCACGATTATGGATTCAACTATGCCAATAGTTTCCCACATTGGTCAGGACCGAGTGAGCAGACGGATGGACAACACCATTACATTCCTCAAGATCAATATTCAGGATATGTTGATGGACAATTTCAGTACCAAAATTTCGCACCTCAGCAACACCGAGACGTCGAGACGAACCAGCAGCCACCTCGGTCAGATTTGTTCGGCAGTCAAGAGCTCGTCGGCAAGTCCGAAGGGGAGTCGACGTTCGAGGACGATCCTTCGAAGGGAGCTTCTGCGACTCAGTCCCCAGCCAATGAACTCACAAAGGAAGAGCTGCAAACGTTCGAGACCAACTTACATCCTTCCGATCAGCTGATGGCCTCAGAACCCCCGACGGTTTATTCGAGTAGCGAGCCGCCCTCGCTCGGCCCGCCGCCGTTCGGAACGATGACCGGAATACCGACCGGGAATCAGTTCAGGAAGGTCCCTCTCAAAAAGTCTGCTTATCAGGTCAGTGACAGCTTGTCCAACCAGTATGGAAACCTGGAGCTGTTCTCACCCAACCAAAAACCCGCGGTCGTTTTGCCCGGATACGGAGATAACGTTGATACGATCGCAGACTCCAGCTTCACTGTCGCAGAAGAATCGCTCGATCAAAAACTTGCGGACAACGAAGTCGCCTCATACAATCAATCTCACACTCCTCCCTCTTCTAATCTAGATCCCGCGAACGGTCAGTCCTCGGAGCAGCTGGCAGCGCAGCCGACTTTACCCACGAAATTTTCAGATCCGGAAGAAATGGCTCTTCAAACTGAAAAACATGCTCCACCTGCTGAAATTGAAGCGAGGCAAGAGAAAGAAGAGCCAAAGCAAGTCTTAGATGATGAAAAACTCATCTCGAACCAGATCAACTCCTCCGATTCATTTAATCCCCTCCAATATTTTCCGAGGAAGAAGCAGTCGAGAGATTCGACTTTTTCTCCTGCCACCACTTTGTGGGAAAACTTTGACGTAACTCCTCTGAAACTAGGTCCGAAATTGGTGCCGACTCAAGAAGTGGAATCCGCGCAATCGGCCGTCGGCATCGACGAAGGAATGACCGCTTCTTCTCCGGTACTCCAGAATACTGGAACGGGGCCTTCCAATAACAGCTTGACCTCTGACGTGATCTTGCCGACGATCTCCGAAAAACAACCCATTTCTTCGGTCGTTCATGCGAGCTTTTCGTCCGACGTGACGACCTCTACCCTTCCCATAGATTCGATGCTTGTAGCTTCCAAGAATGATTTTCAATCACCTGGTTCCAAGGAGGAGGATTTAGTCTCATTGAAGGAATATTCAGCTGCTGCAAATCCTGTCTCGATCATCGCTTCAGTGCAAGACAATCACTACCAAAGGATGGAGACCCAGCAGCACTTGCCGCCGGCAAGCCACGTCCCCGAACATGAGAAACAGCACTTACCTCGCAACCTTCAGTCTCTTCAGCACAATCAACTTCACAATCAACATGGAACTTCTACTTTAAAACAACAGCAATTAGCTCCCCATCAACCTCCTCAACAACAATTACAACTGCAACGTCCTCTAGAAAGCGATCACCAGAAGCAGCCACCCTCGATGGCGTCCCCGCAGATTTCCGATCCTCGTCTCTCAGCTTTTTCAACTGTCAGGCCTGGATTACCTCTCAACTGTCCTCAGAATCCCTCTGCAGCTCATGGTTCTAATCCCGACGTCCGAGAAAGCGAGCTCCTTCAGGCAAATTTAAGTTTGTCTAACGCTTCGACCTCCTCGACTCGTAAAACGACTTACTCAGCATTAAATCCCGAACCTCCCTTGCACGCTGTGTTCCCACAACCTCGTGGGCAAAATAACGACCCTTCCAAGGGACAGGGACTCAGTGGATCTTATGATGAAAGTCAAAGGCAGCAAGAACTCGGACCTTTCTCTAGGCAAGATCGAACGCAAGAGAACGAGCATCCCTTTTGTCGGGACGAAGTACCGCAGAGGGAATACGACGACGACCCGTTGAGGTATCAGAGGCCCGATTCGAGATCGTCTTATTCCGACGTTCGCGGACGTCCGCATGACGGAAGATCTTACGAAAGGTCGTCGTCCAGACAAGGATATAATCCAGAGGCACATCCTCCACCTAGGCCTAGCTTCTCGAGGCCATCTTCTCGAGCGGATGAATTTACCACGACAGAAGGGGCAATCATCCCGAGGATTACGACCGTCGTGGGCGCCCGGTTTCCCGGCATAGTGCGTACGCCGAGAGGGATCAGTTCCAAGAATTGTCCAGAAAGACGAGCGATTTAAGATCTCAAGGCATGAAAGCTGACAGGAGCAGATATGTTGAGGAGGAAGGCTACCCTAAGTTTGATGAAAGATCTCCATTAGAAGACAGGCCAAAGTATCAAGGTGATAGGGCAAGACATCCTCAAGATAGATCAAGATACCTAGATGAAGGGTCGAGATATCCTGATGAAAGGACAAGATATGCAGGTGATAAACCTGGATACCCAGACAATAGGCCCAGATATTTGGATGATAGATCCAGGTATGAAGATGAAAGGCAGAGGTACGAAGATGACAGGCACAGGTATCACGACGATAGGCCGAGATATTACAACGACAGGGCATATCTAGATAGACGATCCAAGTATGGAGATGACAGATACAGAGAACTGGATGATTCCTATAGGTCCAGGTCCAGACAGGGTTACCCAGAAAGTCATTACAGGTCGAGGATTAGAGACGATCACCTATCGAAAGCTTATGAAGAGGCTTACGACCGACCGAGATCGAGACAAGGTGAGTTCCAACCATTGTGATTTGAGATTCATAATTCTACTGGAGTGATGCTAGTGATGAAATGATAAATATCAATAATAAGGTTAAAATAATAAATAATAAGGTTAAAATAATAAATAATAAGGTTAAAAAAATTTCACGGGAGCGAGAGGTGCCGTCCCTTTGCTTGATAAATGTATTCGACTTCTAAACATTGGTTGGACCACCCGCTACTTGCAAAACTCGTCGGCAGTCGTACGGTCGGTCGTGCATAGGTTGCACTTAATGACTCTATACAAAACCGTTTCAGAGGATGCATACCAGGGAGTCGGCAACAGGACGGAGAGGGACTGGAAGGGCTACGACGAGTATTACATGCAATATTACAAAGGTGGGTTCCATCGATAGATTGCACGGCAGGATTGATAATTAAATTCGACGACGTCTGGCGACGTCACGGTTTCCGACGTTAGTCGTCTTTTGACGGAGCGTTGATTTGCTAGTTAAGAATCTTTGCGATCGTCGTTATGCAGAAATGATGAAATATTACTACGGACACCCCGGTCAAAAGTATCCCATCGAAATGGACCCCTACCTTGCCATGTACCACAACTACGTGGACTCCTACAGCAAGGGTTATTATGAAGAAGTGGCCAGCTATGGTGCCCCCGGACAGCTCGATACAAGGTCAGACGGATGGATGGATTTGTCATGGTCGGATGGGTGGATGGATTTGTCATGGTCGGATGGGTGGATGGATTTGTCATGGTCGGATGGGTGGATGGATTGGTCGTGGTCGGATGGGTGGATGGATTTGTCATGGTCAGACGATGTCATTTCACCACACGTTACGATCATCATTATCGATAACAATAACGTGTTAATAATATAATATATACGATAATATGTTGTTACGTTAATAATATAATACATATAATAATATGTTGTTGTTATTAACCGTTGTCATTCTTATTGTAGCTTCATTAATTTCGATGTTTTCTACAGTGGAGTGAGTTTACAGTTGCACGGCAGATTGCTTCCCGGCATGGATCCGGCAGTGGCCGGGATGTCCTCCAGGACCAGTTCGAGGAACTTCGACCCTTTCACCACGGCGTTAGTATCGGGGCGATCGAATTGCGATCATTCGTTTGTATAGTGCCATTTGCTCGTCATCAGAGGAACGTTTTGTTAATTATTTATGCGGTGCCAATTTCTGAACGCTCGTGGACCCGCGAGTCGGGTTGCGAACACCGCTCGTCACCACCGTTGCAGGGATGCAAATCTACATTTTTGATCGGCTTGAAATCTTTCGAGACGGTGAAAGTATATCTGTAGATATAGTATCTGTAGATAGCAGACATGTAACTGTGATTGCGGTACTCTGAACACGTTCATAATTATGCATTATTAGTATATTATATTAAATCAATAACATCATCGCAACCATCGCATACGATCTTCAGAGACCAATTTGCCAGAGAGTCTCAGAGAGGATCCAGGCCTACCAGCCAGATGAGCGACTTCGTTTCTGGCTACGTTGAAGGTGAGGTTCTATCTTGATTTCAGTACCATCTGTATCAATACAAAAGCAGCACCTGCTTCCTACATCCATCTTTTGATTGATTCCTACACGTTCACCTGATTCGATTACACGCTTCAGAGAAAAAGAGACTCACACCCTTCAAGTTCTCGAGGAGCCACGTCCGCGCCTCCTTCTCGCGTTCCGGTCAGCTCGTGCAGGTGATGCCGAACAACCCCACGGAGGGTCAGCCCGCTCAGGTCAGGATTCTCTCCCTCTGCGACACCGAGTCGGAAGAGGTCAAGGAGTTGGTCAAGTATCCGGGTCCACTAGTCAGGTGCGACCGATCGCCACGGCGAGACGTAACCCGGAATGTTTTCACTAGTCATTTAATGTCGATGCAGGGGGGTCCACAAGAACAATGTTCAAGACTTCTGCAAGCAGATGTCGCTCAAGTGCAAAGATGACTTCAGTCTCGTGGACAGATCGTCTGCTCAGCTCATCTGGGACTTCTTGATACTGCTCATCAAGCAGAACGGGGTAATGAGGATAGCAATACCATTTGCCATATTATCCTAATCCTTAACATCCGATGTCGTGCGATGGTTTTAACATTGCCGATGTTTTTTGCTCGACATTTCACTGTCGCAAGCAGCTTTTATAATTGGCGACGTTTTCTTTTCAACTTGTAGTTTATCAGCGGCACGGATGTAGCGGAACTGCTCGCCCAAGGGAAGGATTTCAATGCCAGACAAAGCTATTCGTCTTCGGCCGCCGATGCAGACGATCTCGGCTCGAACCTGCGGTCCGGTTTCGACGGGTCGATCGTCGTTTCCGGGGACCGGTCGGAACATTTGTCGGTCGACCAAGTCACTAGTCAGTTTCGAGGGCTACTGCTCTGTGGCAGAAAGAAGGTGGATTGGAAATTGTCAATTGTCGAATTTTAATAACATAGACCCTAATATTTTATAATAATAATTATAATGAACATGAAAGTAGAGAGATAGTTAGCTATTTAAATTATCCCGTCCAGGATGCTCTTGATTGGGCAATGAAACAGAACCTTTGGGGTCATGCCCTCTACCTAGCCTCCCAGATGGATGCCAAGACGCACGCCATTATTAAAACCAAGTACGTTATTGGTGAAGTTCTACTGTAGTGCATTTTCATGTTTCAGGATCGTTTTTCGGTCAATTCATTGTATTTTCGATAAATCGCAAACATTTGAAACTGAAGGTTTACCAACGTCTCCATGAAGGCCAACGATCCTCTCCAGACGCTCTATCAGATATTAGGCGGACGCCAGCCGTCCTCCGTCACGGTAATAACAATGCAACCATAACTTTTTGGCCATGCAACTCATTGTACTAATAATAATTAGTAATATTAATAATAATAATAAAAATAATAATAGCAGCTGTCACTTGAATAGTTGAAAGGTCAAACCATCTCATCATCAGAACATCATTTCACTCAATTTTCCACTCAGTTACTGGACGAACGATGGGGGGACTGGCGCCCTCACCTGAGCATGATCGTCTCCAACCCCACTTCGAAACCCGACCTTGACAAGAGGAGCCTGGTCACTCTCGGGGACACCCTGGGTGGGTGTTTTTGTGTTCGTCTGGAAATGATGTTGTGTCTTTATCGCATCGGTTTTGTGATTGAAATAGCCGGTCGACGTCGTTGATTCTGCCGAGTCCATAATGCCGTTTAGGAGTGGTGACGTTTGTTAATGGCGTGATCGGCCCGTCAAACAACCTACCCTGAAGCATGCAACAACAACAATAATAAATAATAATAATAATATAACAATAACATTAATAATAATAATAATAGCATTAATAATAGCAATATAATAATAGCATTAATAATAATAATAATAATAATAAAAATAATAATAGTACTAATAGGATGCATATATTTTGCACTTAACTTGCATATGATCATTTGAGTCATCGAGTCATCAACTGTGCAATTAAGACTCACATTAGAGACTCTCTTCTGTCACTGGACTCCACGATTCACTCAAGAGTTCAGAATTTCAAATTCCTCGTCCGATCCTTTTCAGCTTCCCGGGGCTTGCTGCACGCCTCCCACTTCTGCTACCTGGTGGCTCAGACGCTCTTCGGGAACTTCAGCGCCAAGAACATGAAGCTCGTCCTCGTCGGTTCTCGCCAAAGGTACGAATCGTCCGTTGCTTTAGGCATTGTTCGAGACTTAGAGGACATGCCAGTTTTTGTTTAGTTTGGTCCAATTTTATTTCTAGTAATAGTCCTTAGTAATGCCCTTAATAAGTCATTCATTTGTAAAAGGTATTTGAGTGATATTGGATGATTCTGCCACGGATTAATAAATTATCAATTGATTATTATTATTATTATTATTATTATAATAACCACCTGTCTTTCAGCTTGCCATTGAACCAGTTTGCCACAAATCCAGCCATCTGGGCTACCGAAGTTTACGAGTACGCCGTCTCGTTGGCCGAGCCTTCCTTCGTCATGACGTCCCTCATCACCTACAAGTTTATTTACATGATACGACTGCTCGATCTTGGACTCTTTGAGGAGGTTTGTTCGAACACATATATGTACATGTTAATATGTACATGTTAATGTAAAATGTTAATAAATAATTTAATAATAACAATAATAATGTTACTATTACAATAATAATAATAATAATAACGTTGTTATTGTTATAATTCGTATTGAATGCAACATGGTCGATTTACAATTTTTCCTTAAAAGGTCCTGAAGTATGCTGAGGTTATAGCCCAGTCGATCATCAAAAACCCGAGCGTATGCTCACCTGCCGTCATCAAGTTCGTCGGATACCTGTCCACCACCATGAGGATGTGGGACCCCCAGAACAGGGACTCCATCGTGTCCGACGAGGAGATGGAACAAGAACCTCCTTGGTGCACCAACCTCATGAGAATCGTGAAGATGATTGATGTCAGCACTATTTGATGAGCGTTATTAAACTAATTCCATTTATTTAGTATTTTAGATTTAGTATTTTTATAAGGTGAAAGATTTTTACTCCTTAATTAATAATTTAAGGTCAATTTGTTTTATTAATTTTAAACGAAATTTGCATTTTTCTACTCTAGGACGGAGTGATCCACTTTCGGGAAGGAACGTCGAGTCCTCAAATGTCCTCGACCGGAACGAGCAGTGAGATCGGCGAAATAGTCACGGGGAGTCACCCAAACCACGGCGGAGAAGATCTCCTGGACAACCAGTGGACCGGTCGTGCTTACCCGCCACCCGGCCAAGGTCAACCCTTCCCGGGCAATTGGTCGAATCCCAACCAGGAATCCGGTTGGACGAACAGTCAACAATATTGGACCAATCAGCAGCCGGCTCAACCGGCGACGGTAGCGCAGCTGCAGCAGTCGTTCGCTTACGGCAGCCAAGATGCGACAGGTGTGTGAATGTATTTTCGTTGTCGACAAGTCGCACTCGCAGTTTTCCTGCGACGTTCTGATTTGCGACGTCAGAAATACGACGACGATGAATCCGCTCTCTAAGTTGTGTTTTTAATCCCTGCCTGCAAACAATGGGAAATGGTGTTTAGATGCTGCCATTGCTACAAAGTCCTGCATTAGTCAAAGGTCGAAGGTCAAAGGAGTTCAATTGATGGGAAAATGGTTGAAAGAGTTCACAGTGACTAGCATAAAAAAATCATAAATGTCTAAAATATCTAAAACTTAGACTCGTGCCCTGAGCAGATTATTGGTGGGTGGAGTTTAGAGAGATACAATAACGTGATTGACACGTGTCGATGCATCAAGAATGCCAAATATGCAGACGAGTGGAATGCATCGATGCCATTGAAAATTCTTAAGTCAATTCTCTTTTTTATTCGATTACTTTGCGAATTTATTTAGAATTTTAATTTATTGAGAACGTTTGAAAAGTATTTACGCACGATTGATGCTAATGCTCATTCTTTGTGAATTACGAATTTGCAAAAAAATTACTGAAACTAATATTTCTATTATTTATATTATATTATTCTTTATTTACACTTATTAATTATAATTATTATGATAATAAATTCACAATAATTATGCATGACATTCAATTCATATAATCCATAATTCATTATTTATTGTGCTTTTCTGCAGGTTCTGCTAATGTATACATTCCATCGTTTGGCGATGCTGTTGCAGCGACAACACAACTCCCCGAAGCCATGGCTTTCCAGCAACAACACCAACAGTACCCGGCCTTCACCATCGGCAACGGCGAAATGGAAAGGATACCCGAGGAGTCCCGACAGGACGTGCAGTACCCCCATCATCAATACCACACTCAACAACCTCAAGTAAGTCGTCGACGAAGATGATTACGCCAGAAAGCGGTGATGGTGCTTGTTAAGTGTGACGTGTGGAAGAATGGTGCGTCAATGTTGAGAGCATGCCAGAGGATGAAGTAGGGTAAAGTAGGATGGTTGCACTCCATTATGCATTTCTAAAAGGATTGAGTCAACACATCAAAAACACATTATTATTATATTATTGTATTGTTTTTTTAAGGGGTTAAACAATGGTTTTAATTATAAAATATTCATGCAACACTCACAAATGTTTGATAACTGGCAAGCATGTCACGTAATCGATTGATACTGTCGTCGACGACAACAGGCCAACAGGCTCGGTTCTCGCAACAGAACCACTTCGTCGGGATCGAACGCCTCCAGGAAGTCGTCCGGAATGACCCCCTCGACCCCTGGAAAATCCCGGGACGACCCGTTCCAGTTTGGCGTCAAGCCCGTCGTGTCGAACGACTCATTGGTAGCAACTGTTCAATATTTTTTAAATTTTTTTTGCTTAGTTGATTTCTTGTTAGTGTCGTGTTTACTTCTAAGATGTCGCTCGTCAAATTCGTGGATTGCTACTTCGTGGGCATGTGCGTTATCAATTATTATCATCGTTATTATTATAATTATTATTATTATTATTAACGAAGTTATGAAACTAGAGAGTTGTGGATTATTTGTGACTCCCCCGTTAAAAATGCTCACGTAATCATTCACACGATGCAGGATCCCGGACAGTCCGAACACGTAAGTCGAGAGAGTTGTCATCTCGTCGTGGACTGATAGACTTTGTGATTGATCGATTCATCGACTGGTCGTTTGACGACTTGTGATTATTATTATTATTATTATTATTATTGTTATTATTGCTATTATCGTTATTATTAATTATTATTTATAATCATAAATATTACTATTATTATTATTATTATTATTTATAATTTGACCGACCTAAAGTACATGATTGGAGTACATGGTTGTCTAAGGTTTACTGCTCGGTGCACGTGGTTGCTTGAGTTTGCAAATATTCTTTTATTATTGATACGTAGTTAATGTCATTATGGTCAATCTATGTAGCAATGCGTGCACGCACATGTGAGTTACATCACGTCGTCGCATGTGTTGTTTTTTTAATGGCGCCTAAGTTTCCGAGGGCACGGGCGATGACGCTAGCAAGGTCGCGAACTCGACTCGTGCACCTTTGCATGTCGGAAGCAAAGAGACGACGTTTCGACAGGACTTACGTTTAGATTTTGTGAACGAAGTATTTCGGGAGGTCGTGTTGGCATGTTTGTGCATCGAACTAATTTTCAATTTCTGCTCAGTTGGTGGAGTGATTAGTGACGTTGCTTGATTAATTCAGCTTTCAATTTCTTAAAACAGTTTCTGCATGTTACTATTACTATTATTATTATTATTACTATATTATTATTATAATTATTATCATTACTATTATTGTTGTATTTTTTTAATTCTCCCTAGCTTTCTATTTTTCTGGAAACTCCTCCTTTTGATTGTTTCTATTGATTTGATTGGTTCGATTGATTCGATTATCATTGATTGAATCAATTATCGTTGATTGATTCGATTCCCAGTTTTCTTTTTAAAAATAATTTTTAAACTTCCTCGACTGATTTCCAACGTCACGAGGAAATCAAATCATTCGACGTGCTTGAAAACATTTGACATTCCAACTACGACTGGCATGGATTTCATTTAATTAATTACTCGACAGATGTCGGGCATCGACCAACCTCTGGGGGCGCACAGTCCCTCGGGCAAACCCAAGAAGAAGCAGCCGCTGCCCAATGACGATTCCGAAGATCTTGAAATCAAGAAACCTGCATCTGAAAAGGTTGACTGGAAACATTAAAATGTTTTGAGTGTGCAAACATTCTGCAAGAATTTTCAAACTAATACTTTGTATAGCCTTGAATATGTATTGTTTTGCATGTATTGTAAGTGGTTTTGTATCTGTAGTATTTTGCTGATTTAATGACGAGCGCTTGTAATAACTCCTGTTGTTTTGAGAATTAACCTATTATTATTTGCAATAAAATTCTATTAGATGTTATTATAAGAAATATATTCGAATGTAAATTCATACCTTGCTTAATGCTTCCCACATCAGAAAGCAGGACTTGGATGGGGTGGGATCTTCAAGCCTTTTGGGTGGCTAAAGAGACCCAAGGAATGCCATCTGCCAGATGATTCAAACTTGAAGGTTCTTGATTTTGACTTCATTTTGTTCAATTTTAACATTTCCTGACCAAATTTATCCTCTGCCAGTTCGGATGGGATGCCTCAAAGAAGCAGTGGGTGAACAACGAGGGGGACGCTGTGGAGGACCAAGGGTTGCCCCCTCCACCCCCCGTAATCCAGAATCCCAATCCCTCGGACCAGTCCGGGATTAACAGATTTTCCATAGGTCCCAAACCGAGAGGTGAATTAATTATTTGGAGATGATGCATTCGGATTTTAAATTTTAAAACGCAAAAATGGAATTGATCGTTTGGATGTTATTCTGACCAAACAGGTGCCAGGGGTCAGTATGCCGACGTTCTGGGAGATATTGTCAAGCCCGAAGCCGCAGTTCCGAGTCTGCTGCTCTCTGCACTGCCAAAGTCTGCCAGCGTGCCTGCCAACATATTCATCCCACCTCGTAAGTTTCAGTTAAATGTGCAACTTTTTTTTCGGTTAACTTGAATTCAACAAATATTTAAACGTGAGTTGTTAAATGTGCATTGTAAAGTTCTTGAATTCAACAAACATTAAAGTAGCATTTTAGCAAGTAAAACTTGATATCTTTCTGGATTTCAAAATTACCCTCTCTCTTGTTTCTTTTTTTTTGTAATCACAGCTCAGAAAGATGGAGACGAGGTATCCTCACATCAGCAGGCTGTCGAAATGCAACAGGAACATACAAAGCCATACCAGCATCAACAACAACAACAACACCAGCAACAACACCAACAACAACAGCAACAACAACAACAACAGCAACAACAACAACTGCTACAACAACCTCACCCATCTCAAATCCCTGACAACTCTCAACAACAGGTACTGCCTTTAATCTCACGTCATGTGCCGCTCGACGTTATTGTCGTATTTTTATGAAATTATCTGTTAAGGTTAAGGTTTGAATCTGTTAAGGTTGATTCCTAATTCTTGATGAATAATGACAAAATTATTCAATAAATTATTAATTCCCGCTCGATCGCTAATCTCGACGACGTTTTCTCGTTTTCCAGCAGCCTCTCTACCAAACCCCATTTTTCGACCCCTCCCAAATTCAAAACTTCCCCCAACCCAGCAACAGGCAGCAGCCACCTTGGATGAACAGTGGAGGTCCTTATAGGAGATGATGATGACGATGATGATGACGGGCTGCCGCATGACTCACCATTCGAGATGGAAGGACTCGCTCGTCAGGATTTGACGCTGTACATAGACTTGGGAAATATTCTGTTGTCTTCTCACAGACTAAATGAACGTGGTATCAATGTGTTGAATTGGATTTTATTGATTTTAAGGAACATTTTAGAAGTGGTGGAATAATTTCTCTCATAGTTAACCTCATGTCATGTAACCTGTGTCGATCGTAGCCAGCCTCAGGCCGGAACTTGTTTGCGCTCATGTGTTGAATCTTCAGTTCTATTGAATAAAGTTGTGATTGTTAAAGCTAAGATTGACTAAAATGCAATAGAATTGGTCTGGGGGCTTTAAATATTTTGCTTGGGATCGATCAAAACGTGCTCGGCCGGGCTCGTTGATCTACCTCTGCACGGATCCACCGAGGTCGACTATGAATTTGAAGTGCTTGTTGACTTCATCCCTCATCTGCAGCGATTTCAAACAAAAACAATTCTATTGTTTAGCGTGAGTCTCCCGGCTCACTCCCACAAACATTTTGGTCTTCTGAATGAACTCTTACTGCAAATTCAAAAATAGCGACTGGGTTACTAGAGAACCTAAGGACATGGTAGCGAGAACCCACGGCCTAAATCCGCAACCAACCCCCCCAGACGACGTTGTAGGCTTCAAAATTCATACAATCCCAAATGAACAGAATTCTTTTAAAAACTCGGTTCCATCGGAATCAAAACTTTTAAAAATGCTGTCAACTCAGAATTTAGGCGAACACCGGCGAGAAACACATCGGCTGCGCTCAACTTCCTTCAACAACGGAAACAAACAAACAAACCAGAAGTCCACCACCGCTCGTGTGATCAAGACATTTCATGAAAGTCACTTCAAATCAGTTCAAATCAAATCAAATCAATTCAATTCGGTCGGTCGAACGAGACAAACAAAGGAAGGAAAATTGCGACATGCTGTCCTAACTGTCATAAAACCAGGTGAGGTGATTTACATTATCAATCCAATTTGACACATGTTTAAAAGCTAGGAGCAGGACATGGAGGTGGCCGAGTTACGACGACACGACGTGTGTATGTGCATGTTATCTATGCATGTTAAAAGTCTTTATTAGTACAGCAATAAGAACAGTTGTGAAAGCTTATTAGGGGCTTGGCAACTGTCAGATTAACAGGTCGCAGATCCGTCTTCAGTCGGAGGCCAAGAGAAGCGTGTGCTGTCCTCCAGCGACGGCCATGATGCCCTTCCTGTAAATTGATTACAATTTAGATAATAAGATACCGATGAAATGCGAATCCACACTGATTGACCGATAATCTATTGTTATGAACAAATTGAGCGAACGACTTACAAGTTGTCGAGTTGTTTTCCTTTAATAGGTTTGGGCTCTTCGACATCAAGCTCGTCGTCACCCATTCCTAATTGCATGGTGCTGCCCATGCCCCAGCCGTAGATGGTCCCTGGAACAGGAAGAATGAATCTCAGAAAATGCAACGACATGATTGATTGATTCAACCAATCGACTCAATCAAAGCATCCATCGATTGATTGATAAAGAAAAACTCACCATCTTCAGCAACAGCAAAGGAGACGGACGACCCGCACCCGACGCTGATGCACTTCTTGGACTCCAGTGACTCGACGAGAGTCAGCTTCTCGACGTGGTCGAGATTTTGGACGGGACCGAGGCCGAGCCTGCCGTAGTCCTTCCTTCCGATGCTGTAGACCTTACCGCTGCCGTCCAGGGCGATGGTGTGGTGCTCGGCACATGCGATCTCCTTCCAATCGAGTGCCGGGTCGAACATTTTGGAGACTTCGGGGAATAGCCTGTTCTCTATGTCGGGGAAGCCTGTGAGGATTTCGAGTTGAAGAAAAAGTTTATCAAGTGAATATGGAAAACATTGTTTCTCCTCAAAGTTAAAGAATCTAGCAAATTTTGGACAAGATGAACACAAACCCAGTTGGTGATAGTTGTTGAGACCCCACGAGAGGATTTCTCCCTCGCTCGTCTTGGCAAAGGACACGTAGGCTCCTGCCAGATGTCCACGCATTTAAGGCCTCGTTTTTGGAACCTCACGGGCTTGGCATTCAGAGTGCTGTCTGTAAAATATCATGTAACAACTTCAATTAAAAAGCATGATTAATGTGTAAGGAGACATTAGATTTAGAGATTTGTTTTAATAATCAACTAACAAGGTGTAATATTATAAGGTATAATGTAATGACCCACCTATGCCCAACCTTCCCCCTCTGATGGAGAACCAACCTCCGACCCTGCCCAGCTGACCGACATCTGACGCACCTGGAACAATCAATAAACCATCAATACCTTGGAAGTTCCAATGCTTCATTCAACATTTTTGTCGAGCAGCGCTGAACAAACCTAAACTGTAGACCTCTCCTTTGTCTGACAGGCACAAGATGTGAGCAGAGCCGCCAGCTATTTTGACGACCTTGACCCCTCGAAGGATCTTGGAGGGCCTCTCCACCTTCTCGCTCTGGCCCATCTCCTTGCCGCTCTCCTGCTTCCTCCTTTCTGCAGGTTTTCCACCATCCGTGGTCTCGTCTCCTGGGTTGATTCCTATCACTCCATTTGTGTCCTGATATTAGAATATGTTTTTAGTTCATTTTATGGAAAAGCAAGAAATGTTGGAAATCAATGCGAATCACCACAACTTACTCTGAAAGTTCCCCAGATGTAAACCTGACCGTGCTCTGTGAGGGCAACCGAGTGACTGTCGCCTGCAACCACCTGCACGACCTTTCCGTCGATCCCCTCCACCTTTCCGGGAACTGCGCAGTCGTCTTCCTCTTCCGTGAGACGACCCAGCGTGGCCTCGTCGTTGCATCCGAAGGAATAAATCTAAATTCATAAAGTAAATGCAACTTCATTCTTTAGTGTCGGTCGAAACTTTTGCAAACATTGACGAGATTAGATCATGTATTCATGTAATAAGTGTTAAGTTATCCTACCTCCCCCTTTGCCGTGACGCACAGGCTGTGCATGCCCCCTGCGGAGATCTGGACGAACTTGTTTCCACCGAGGTCGACCCTCTTTGGCCTCGACACCTCCATTTCATCTGCCCCGAGCCCGAGTTGTCCGACGTCATTGGCTCCCATGGAGAGTACCGAACCTGGGGTGCTCCACCTCGTGGGAATTGGAGTTGTACTTGCTAAAAATTAATTCACCGAAACATTTACAAACAATTAGACCTTTAAAATGAATTCAAGAAACTGAATTGCTTTGCGGACCGAACGTAGAAATGTACCGACCATGGTCCTGCTTTGACTTTTTGACTTGCTTGTCCGAATCCTTCGCTTCAGAGTCCGCCTTTCTCTTGCGGTCGTTGGCGACCGAGATGACTTTGCTCTTGGCCGTAACTTTCTTGTCCTCGGCGGCTTTGGAGGCCTTGTTGGCAGCTGCCTTTTTGGATGCCAATGTCTTCTTGTCATCCTTATATGGCTTTGGAAGTTCTTCGTCATCATCATCTTCGTCTTCACTTTCAACTGTCTTGGTTTTAGAGTTCTTGGCATCAGTGCCTTTTTTGGCAGCTGTTACATTTCTACCACCCCTTTTAGGTTTATGGACTTCTTCAACTTCTTCATCATCACTTTCCTCAACTTTGGCCTTAGAACCCTTTGCAGGAACAGCTGCTTTCTTGGCAGGTGCTGCTCTCCTGTCTCCCCTTTTTGGTTTAGGTTCATCTTCCTCCTCCTCCTCGCTGTCGACCACCATGGCTTTGGGGGTCTTTGCGGTGGCAGCCTTCTTGTTGGCACCCCTTTTTGGCCTAGGGGCCTCATCTTCGTTGCTACTTTCCTCGTATTTAGCTTTAGTGTTCTTTGTGGCAACAGGTTTCTTGTTAACTGCAGATTTCTTATCTCCTCTTTTTGGTCTTGGAGCTTCATGTTCTTCCTCCTCATCCTCATCCTCACTCTCTTCAACCTTGGCTTTGGATAACTTAATAACAGCAACTTTCTTGATAGCTGCAGCTTTCTTGCTTTGTGTTGGTTTCTGAGATTCAGCCTCATCCTCTTCACTATCCTCCACCACTGCTGCTTTCTTAGCTCCTCTCTTTGGCAATTCTACCTTTTTTGTATCTTCTTTGGGCTTTGCACCTTTTGAATGTTCTTGTGCTTTATCATCTTTCTTCTCCTCATCAAGTTTGGTCCTTTTCTTGCCTCGGGTATGCTTCTCAGGTTCCGACTTTTCTTCGTCTTTTTTATCATCCGACTCTTGAGGACGTTCTGTCTCGGTCTTGGCCCCCTTTTTGCCTCTGGTTTGCCTCTCCGGTTTGGCCTCTTTCTGCTTATCATTGTCTTTCACTTCTGTCGTTTCGTCGTCAGACTCTTGCGGCTGTTCGGTCTTGGCCCCTTTCTTGCCTCTGGTTTGCCTTTCTGGCTTGGCAACTTTTTGTTTCTCATCATCTTTTTCTTCTACTATTTCATCTTCTGATTCTTGTGGCTGTTCTTTCTCTGGTTTAGCCCCTTTCTTTCTTCTGGTTTGCCTTTCTGGTTTGGCCTCTTTTGGATTATCCTTTGCTTCTGATTTTTCATCTTCTGACTCTTCAGGCTGGGCTTTCTCTGGCTTAGCCAGTTTCTTGCCTCTGGTTTGTTTCTCAGGTTCAGGTTTGTTTTCAGCCTCTACCGGCTCCTCGGTTTTCTCTTCAAGGTCTTCAGTGACTGCCTCCTTAGGCTTTTCTTCCTCATGATTTCCCCTCTTTTTGCCTCTTGCTGGTCTCTCTGTCTTGTTAGCCTCATCTGGTTTTTCAGCCTCTTTCTCTTCAGACGTTTCATCCTCTACCTCCATCGGTTCTTCGTCACCAGTTGGTTCATCGTCCAATTTAGACAATTTTACCCTTTTATTTGATTTTGTGTTGGCAGCCTTCTTAGTCGGAGCCTTTCTCTTATTCTTGCCTACAAGATTTTTGGCCTCTTCGTCGTCCTTCTCTCCTTCGTCAAACTTTTCAACTTGTACATCAGCAATCTCCATGTTCTGTTCCTCAGTTTCTGCTGTTTTATTGCTTACTTCCTGATCCTGCTTCGAGTTGTCGTTCACAACTTCATCATCTTTGTCACCTCCTTCGGTGACGTCTCCGTTTTCGGCTTCTTTCGCTTCTGACGTTTCGACATCGAATGTGGCATTCACGGTATCAGCCTCAGTGGCTTCCTCTTCTAAAGTAATTTTTTCTACACTGCTTTCTGCCTTGGAAGCCTAGAGAGTATTTTTGGAACTTTAAATGTTTGAATTATGAAGCTTTACTAAATTTTATGCAATGCTGGGGCATGAAGAAAAAGTACGAAATGATCTAAATCATTGTATCACTTCGGTCGTGATAAAACCCCAATTTCATGATGCGAGTATTGCACATTAAAATCAAATTAAGTTATCAGATATTAGTAAAGAAATTTGGGACTTATTTATTAGTGAATTTTGATGATCAAGTAAAATCAAGAAATTCTTGTAATTTCAACAAATTTCAGGTCTTCACCTCTTTTTCTTCAGCAGTTTTCTTCCCCTTTCCTTTTTTCTGTGATTTGTCGCTGGCTTCTGATACATCTGCTGAGATATTCGATGCTGTGTCAGTTTTTTCTTTCATGACCCCTCTATTCTTGGCAGGTGACATGTTTATTTGGCTGTTAAATTGATATAAGGCAAATTACTAACTTTCACAATATTTACGGTAAATACAGTCGATAAATATAATTTCTAAGTCACGAATTCTGAGAAGCACTTCTGGAGACTCGCTTGATAACATTTCCTCTAAAAAATGTACTACGCTAGGTTATTAGCAATATTAGTCAAACGTAAGCATTTAAGCACGATCATAAAAGGGCGGAAGGAATTTAGACCTTTAAAATAAAACACCAACAACTCCTCATAATATGGTCGCGTGCACTCAAGAATCGCGTAGAACGATATCCTAAGAATGATCGGAAATTCAAATCATCGAACATTTACAATTCCTCACCTTTAAAGTAAGTTCCTTGACGTAACGATATTAACAAGTCTACAAACTTGGAACTAATAGCGGGATTGGAAGTGTCACTTTTAAATGCCACAACAGTTCTCCGGAATTTGTAAATGTTTCAATATCTTTGGGCGCTAAATGCAACGATATTTTAATCTATTCGAATATCAATTTTATTTATAAAAAACCAGGGTTATACAAAAAGTGTAATAAACAATCAAAATTTTATTACAAAAATTTTAAAAGAATGAATAAAAATTTTTTTAAAAAACATCCGCAATATGATAACCGGTTAAAGAATGTGGGAAGATCATTACAATTGCATCAATAACACGATGGTCAGAGGAGCAAAAAGGCAAAGAGAAGCAGATGGGGAAGTCCTACAAATATCACCAAAACGGATAAAAACTAAAAATAGCAGAAAATCCAGCAAGATAAAAAACGCGACCACTCCTGGCGATACAGATTGTAAATATTCACCCAAAAGCTAGAGAATCTGAGCCTGGACTTCGTCTCACACAATGTCGACTTGTTGGACACTTTAGTGGGTTTACCAGAAATTATAGGCAAACTCATCTTTGACCATATTGCCAGTTACATCGCCTGTGAAGATAACTATTCGAGTTCCAAAGCATTGCATCTATTCAAAGTTTTCAATGAAGCTTATCGGGAAGAGCTTCTGGCAGATCTAACCTTCGAAGGAATTTTTGCAAGTCAAGAGTGAGTTTGTGAATCTTTAGGCATCGTTTTTCTTTGTGTCTAGGTGATATTTTTGTAAACAGAACAATATGTTCAGTCCTGCTGACAAAAAAAACCTTTATTTTTTAGTTTGCGAATTTAAAGAGTAATTAAAAAAAAGGGATTACTACATTAGATGCACTTTATGATTTGGATATTATGAATCTTAAATGAAATTTTAATTTGTGGACAGTTTATGCTCGAAAAGAATGTTCCTTGATGAATGTTCAACTTTCGTGGAGTCTTTCACCAACTTGAAGAGGTTGGACCTGTCACACTGTGGACCTGGGAATGTAGACCTCATGTTGGACCACATCGCCCGAATGTCAAGGTGGATTGGCTGACGAACACTTACCGTTATTAAATTGTTATTTGAGCAGCAAGAATCTTGATATATATTTAAATCAAACATTTGCAATTTTTAATAACAAATGTTAAAGTATTTATTCAAGCTATTCTCGTCATCGCAGTTTAGAATTTCTCAATCTGAGTGGCGTCGACATCGATAAGGAGGCTCTGAGAAGGCTGACAATCTCCATCAAATTTTATGGCAGGGGTCTGACAAATCTTAAAGTTCTCGATCTGTCATGTGAGTCTCCCCTTTCAATGATGGATTTAAAATTTCGGATTTTAATTCACTCTAGTAGAAATGTACTGGCAGTAAGATAATCATAGTGTAATTGGTAGTGTCACCAATTTTAGTGATGTCCTAGATCTTTCGTGAGATAAATCTGCATGGCTTCATTTAAGACACGCTTTCCCATGGCTTCTGCATCGAGCTGCTTTTAAAGTGTCTATAGTTTGACTTTCTGAACTGAAGATTTGTAGCTGTTTGTGGTGGACAAGTAATGCAAATTCTTAACAATGGGGTATGAGCACTTATAAGTTATATGATTATTGTTATTATTATTATTATTATTGTTGTTGTTGTTGTTGTTATTATTATCGTCGTCATTTTCATCGTCATCATCATCACATTATTTCTTGAAAAAATAGCCAAGTATCTTTGTTTTTTCAGTCAACAGAGGTATTGATCACACCTGCATCGATCTCATATCCAGATTCAAA
Organism: Hirudo medicinalis; assembly: GCA_011800805.1. NCBI lineage: Eukaryota > Metazoa > Annelida > Clitellata > Hirudinida > Hirudinidae > Hirudo > Hirudo medicinalis. Next base: position 28,325 of record MPNW01000547.1, read on the forward strand.
ACCCTCGAGGCCCTTCACGTCACCGGGACGTCGATAGAGGTGATCAATCATGACTGCAGTCGATGCCTTGGATGATGCAATATTTTCATTTTTTCCTTCTTAAAGCGAATATATTGCAGTGTATTGAGTACTTGTATATTGTGTTGTGTTTATAAGTTCACCTAAGCTCACTCTTTCATAGGTACTTGAGATAGGTATACTCATTTCATAGGTTTATATCTCTCATAGGTAGTGTATAACATGTAACTGAGTAAATTTATACTCATTGTCCACAATAATTTTGTAGGTGTCGCATCTAAAATCTTTGGCTGAAAAGTTGAAACTTTCTCCGATGTCCTTCTCGAGCCCGAACGCAGAAGAGGAGGCAAAACGAGTGTTTGATTTTCACGTCCATTGGAACAAAGGTTGGGCAGCAGATCTTCTGACCAAGTACTTGCTCAAGACTACCATGAAAAAAGAATTGCAAAAGGAAAATTCATCGCTGGTGTGGAGTGTCCCGAAGAATTTCTGTAAGTTTTGTTAGTTTTCTAAGTGTTGAATAAGGCAAGTGTTTAAAATATAAAAATGATCGTTCACCTCGGTTGAATTTAAAGTCCAAATCATCTTAGTCATGCAACGGACTTTAATCAAATAAATAAATAAAGTGGTTCAGTTTTGCTAGATTTATTCAGATTCAATGAAGGAATCACTTTAATAATTTTAAATGAGTCGTATTGCCCCTCAATTCGTACTTTTTTGTGGCTTTGTTGCATTAGGTTTTAATTATCAATATTCGATGTTCAACTGTAGTGATTAAAGCATAATGATTTATTTGATTTGTTTGCAGATAAACGCCCAATCAAAGTTCCAGTTCCTCTTGAACCTCTTCCGACCCCGACCCCTAAAAGAAATCTTGTTTATATGCTTCTGATTCGTGAAAAATAAAATGTATGATAAAGACTTATTTCATAGCCATATTTGACCGTTAGATAGCAGGACCAGTTGCGGACTTAAATTTATGGTCGTATTTATTAGAGGTTACGTCTCGAGAGGAGCCTTCATTGAGAATCGCCACCATGGCCATCGAGTTTTAGGTTTTTGGAAATGGAAAGCCAAAAAATCGCTGGGACTGTCGGGCTAGTTAAGTTTATTGTAACTGAGGTTCAATCTTACGGGTTTTGAGTTGGTCTCTTCGCAAGAGGCTGTCGAAATTTGGATATTGAATTAGATAGGAGTGGTGTATCACATAAACATTAGTCTACTTAAACCGCTACAAGTTAATGTTATGTCAAGAGCTTTCAAATACCCATTTGGTAATGGGTTCGCTAGTTTTTAGACTGAAAGTAACAAGAATTTAGAATAAGTCTCTTTCAAATAGTTGGATTCATTAAAGTCCGCAAAATCTGATAGTGACTTAGACTTACCATCATGCAAGTTTTTTTTTTGAATTGCCGAGTTTAAATGTAAACATCTCGGTTCGGTTCGGTGTCTCGAGAGGATATAGATCGATTGATAAACTGCTATTTGAATGAATTAAATGAAATTTGTTTCTAAATTAACGAATCAGATCTCATGGAATAAATAAAACCCATTATTAAAACCCGATGGCCTCTGCCATGGCAATTCCGCATTCGCCAATCAGCATCAGCACTTCGTCCAGAGCCATTGATAAATGTCTGGAAGAGGCTCAGTACACCGGAGATTTAATCTTAACTGGAAGACAGTTGAAGGAGTATCCGAAAAATTCGACCAAATACGATTTGTCGTGCACACTCACAGTTGGTGAGAGCATCTCACTGTTCTAAATGCAGCTAACATTCTGCATTGAATCTGTTAGGGATGATTAACAACTATTAATTAATTTATTTAATAGATTAATAATTAATTATTTAATAAATTTTGACATTAATTCAGATCTGTCGAGAAACAAGCTCGGAGAATTTCCCCAGCAGCTCGAAAATCTAAGTTCGACCGAGACGTTGAAGCTTTCGCACAATGTTCTCAAATCCATTCCTCCGACCATAACCAGGCTGTCGAATCTCGTGTGTCTTAATTTGAAGTGAGTCGAGCAAAACTTTGAAGTTTTTAAAAATAATGATTTGTATTTTCTATCACCAGAGCATCTCAGGGAACCCAATCTTTCTAATTCTAATCAAATGTTTGATAAATCATTATACAAACCATTGTATATGTTTTGATCATATCTTAGCTTCCCTAAGATGCTCTGGTGATAGAATATACAAATAATTGTTTGATAAATCATTGTATATGTTTTGGTGATAAAGTGAGTGGAAGTGATGGCGATAATGGTTCGAATTAGTATTAACGACGTTGATGGACATGATGCGAGTGGTGTGGATTTGTCGTTCCAGTTGCAACTTCTTGTCGACACTTCCTTCGTCACTGGGCGGTCTCGAACATCTCGAAATCCTGCTGCTGAGCAACAATAAGCTCGTCTCGATTCCAGAAGAAATCTGCCTGCTCCGGAATCTCATGCAATTGGTTTGTCCAGAATTCTTTTATGCTTACTTAATTGAATCGTCGTCGACATCATCATCGTCGTCACCATCGTCATCGTCATCGTCATCAACATCATCACCATCATCATCATTATCAACATCCTCATCATCACCATCATCATCATCATCAATATCATCATCATCAACAAGTTTGATTACTTTCGGTTTTATTCCCGATGCCTGCATTTTTTTGAAACACAAACATTTTGCCTTGCGACGGCTAAAAAACGTCTGCGTGTAGAATCGTCGCGAGGACGCGGATTGCGACGTCGAGAGCCGCTCGTGACACTTCTTTTCTGCTCCGACCAGGATGTCAGTTGCAACCAGCTGGCTCACCTGCCCCCACTCCTGGGCAGCATCAGTTCGCTGAGAAGTCTCAACCTCCGACAAAACCTCCTCGTCGAGCTTCCATCAAGTTCGTGATAATTTCTTTTTGATCGATGTCGCTCTAAAGGTTATTATAGATAATATTGTTATATATTATTACCTCTGGAGGTTATTATACATAGCATGATTATATATTATTACCTCTAGAGGTTATTATAGATTGTAATCGCGTCATTTGCCGACATGATAAAACGTTTGTTGCTCCTTTTCCTGTCCCTGGTGCCTCTTGACCTCTGTGATCGAGGAGTGGAGGTCATCGGACGAGTGCACTCTCGTTTTAAGTCAACATTATGTTTCGATGTTCACAAAAAGTATTCTTTTCAACCCTTGATGTGCAGTCGGTATTGATTGATAGAGACAAATAGTTTTGAAGGAGGGAGTCTTGTGCAAGTTAATCACCATCCTCCTCCTCCTCCTCCTCCTCTTTGTCATCATCATCATCATCATCATCATCGTCATCATTATCATAATTGTACTGTCCTCTTGCATACATCACCATGCCTTGAAACTTCACTAATGATAATAATGATAATAATAATGATTTCAATAGTGACGACAATATCGATAATAATAATAATAATAATTAATAATAATTTATTATTATAATTAATAATAATTTATTATTATTATGATGCACAGTAATTGCTAACAAATAATTGTCAATTATTTAATTAATTAACCCCGACCGTCGTCATCGTCATCGTCTGCAGGTATTAGTCTGCTGAACTTGAAGTTCCTGGACTTCTCGTCCAATCGCATCTCCCAGATTCCGGTGGAGTTTGGACGGATGGACAGCCTCGAAGTCTTGCTGCTGGGGAAGAATCCGCTGGTCTCTCCCCATGCCAATGTAGGGGGGGTTGTGATGATGATGATGATGATGATGATAATGATGGTGACATCTGATGATGATGATGATGGTGGTGGTGACATCTGATGATGATGATGATGATGGTGACATCTGATGATGATGATGATGGTGACGATGGTGAAGGTGGTGGTGATAAAGACGTCGCCGCCAATGATCGAGCGATACTAACGGTGGTCGCGTTGCCGAGCTTGAACTTTGAACTCAAAACCGAGTTCGTCTTCAAGGTCTGCAGTAGGGGTCTCGTGCACGTCCTGAAGATGCTCAACAATGAGGCGGCCAAGGACGAGAAGAGGAGGAGCCACCTGAGTCTCCACGGCAACAGTCCCCGCTTCGGCAACAGGAAGTTTGCCGGGTCGACGAGCTGCTTGTGAGTGGAGGGAGCTTATGATGTTTTAATAACATTTTGAAGAATATCATCATTGTCATCACCATCATCGTCATCATCAGGATCGACGTCGTCGTCGTCATCATCATTGACATAATCATCATCATCTCCATGTGGTGTTCATGCCTCGAATTCATAACCAGGTTCATTTTGAAGAATAGGCCTGTGGTTAAATAATTTATAATTTATAAAATTAAAAACAAATAAACAAATAAATAACTAAATAAAAATCAATCAATCTCTCAATGAACTCTCGATCGACGAGACGGTAATCACCGTTTATCGTGTTTATCGCACCTCTATTCCGACTCGGCTACAGTGTAGACTCTCTTCCTTCGACAGGACTTTCGAGTCTTCCGTCTCTCCCTCGCTGTCCTCGTCATCTTCCTTTTCCTCGAAACAATCTCACGCGCCCGCGGTCATCGTCGGCAACAACAACAATCCGGCCTCCCTGCCCCCTCAGCCGTCCAAAGGGAGCAGGTTCATGTCGAGATCCTTCAAGGGTCGTTCGGGAGAGGAAGTTTTAATGGTAGCTTTGAGCGTCAATTTCTGAGTTTACTAATGTTAATGACAACAATAACGACGACTGCGATTAACGACGACATTAATTATCAATAAACGATAGCAATTGATAACGACAACGATAATAATATTTACGTATTACGTGACCGTAATAATGAAGTTATTTCCTGATCGATTTACGATCGTGTGTAATCTCCCCAAAGCATCACGCGAACGGGGACTTCTACAAGCACCAGAGGAGTTCCAGCTATGCTGGCGGAGCGTTCCAAAAGCCTCTGCCACCCCCTTATGCCAATGGATTCTCCCACTACGACAGCAGCACTCTCGGACGGAGGAAGCTGGACTTCGATTCCTTCTCTTCCGTTCGCGATGGTGCGGACCATTCCGTCGCAATCGAGGGGTGTCGAGACGAAGTCGACGAGACGAGGAAGACGGCCATGAAGTTGATGAACGACGGAACGAGAAGGAGAAGACTCTCTCAGGGCGTCGATAGGTTCATGTTTGCGTCGTGGTGTCGTCAAACTTTGTTATTGTTGCCATTGTTGTTGTTGTTGTTGTTGTTGTTGTTATTAACCTGATTGATTTATAAATAATTATTATTGATCAGCTGATAAATGCTAAACAGGGAGGAACTTCTGCAGACTACTTACAGGACGAACGTCTCTCACGATAGCAACAACTGTTCGGTAGGCTGTGATGCTTCCTTTGAAAATATTAATAACAACAACAACAACAACAACAATAATAATAATAATAATGATAATGTTGATAATAATAATAATAATAACAACAACAACAAAAATAATAATAATAACAACAATAATAATAATAATAATGGCAACAACTTCTAATACTAATAATAATAAAAAATTATAAATGCAATTCTGAGTAGCTGTCTGTCAAATGTTTTTTGTTCTCTCGTTCGTGCTCTCAGTCGCCCCTCTCATTTCTGCCGTTTTCTTTAGTATCAGTCCTCGACGAATGGCCGATGTTCTCCATCCTCTTCGTCTTCGTCCTCGTCTGGCATTCCTCAGACTCAACATTCTCGCAACAACAACAACAACAACAACAGCAACAACAGCAACACTCTTCCTTCCGTCCATCCCAGGAATAGTGAGTCGTCGAGTGCATTTGAAGTGAAAATCTTGTGGAATCTTGTGCTTCTTATTTGAACGACTGCAAAGATAACTTGACGACCTAATTACGCATAATTAGTTATTAATTATAATAACAGGAGGCGATTATTAACGGTCGCCGCTCGAATGGTCGACATTCTTTATTTTCCCTGAGCTGATTAATTACTGGTCAGAACGATTAATCGCATTAACTTCACTGTCACATTTCGAGTGCAAGTAATTATTAGTCATTGTTGCTATTGTTGTCACAATTCATATTCTTCTTCCAGTCCTGCCGCTGGCCTGTCGGAAAGCTCTGGAGTCCATGACTCAGCAGTTGAACGGCCTCGAACCCGGGTTTACCTTCAGGCGGACATGCCGAGCTGCCAGAGAAGAGGGAGACCTCGTCCTGAAAATGCAACAGGTTTATTCATCACCATCGTCGAATGTCATCTTGGAAATCATCGTCGTCATCGCGGCCACTATCTGTTCCAGGTCATGGAATCCATGTTGAACGTGAGGCTCCCGATCGACCCGAGGGCCTCCCTGAAAGACGGGGTCCTTCTCTGCTGCCTCGTCAACCACCTATTCCCTGACACGATTTCTGTCATCCATACGGCGACCCATCCTAAGGTGAGTGGCAGTGATGATGACGATAAGGCGTGCAGGTTGGCCGAATGGGTTGCGTTCCTGCATGCGGTCGTAATAGCAACAGTCGTAATGTGTCGTGTTCGCAACCCAGCCTGCACCGCCAGGGAGCGCCCTCGGGTAGGGGCGCTATATAAANCAGGTTGGCCGAATGGGTTGCGTTCCTGCATGCGGTCGTAATAGCAACAGTCGTAATGTGTCGTGTTCGCAACCCAGCCTGCACCGCCAGGGAGCGCCCTCGGGTAGGGGCGCTATATAAATGGTAGTTCGATTAAAGTGCCTTCACATCCCATTGGGATACAAAAGGCACTCAAAATATCGGCTAAATACACAAAGACGATGATGGTGGCAACGGTGATGATGGTGATTATGATGATCTCATCTGTTCTGATGGCTACTGTATTCTTGATGTGAACTCTCTTCTGCTCACAGGCAGATCTCTCCGTCGCCAAATGTCGTCTCAACGTCGACAACTTCCTGGTGTCGTGCCACACTGTAGGACTCTCCAGGGTTGGTGGCGATGGTGGCAATGATGATGATGATGAAGATAGTTTTGATGATGATGATGACGGTGATAAGGATGGTGAAGATGACGATGGTGATGATGTAATCATGAATTAATGACATTAATTAATCCGAATGTCGATTACCGACTCAGTCTCAGATATGCTCGGCACCTTCGATACTCGACGAGAGAAGCCTTCCCGACGTGGCAAGGACGGTCCTCTCGTTGGTCAACTTGGCTCGGGGTCAGACGTCCGTCTAGCCGGTGGGGGGAGGGGTCTGGCTAATCATGTTATGATAATCATTAATTAGTGCGAATTGTTCAGTGAATAATTTGAACGATCGTTTCTACTGCACTCCCCTGCGGACGATGTCGGCCGGCGGAGTTTTTGATCGGATTTTTCTTTTTTGGATTCAGTTTTACGATTCCTTCGACGTTCTCTGCTCCGAATGCCGACAAAAAGTGATTTTAATCGTGCAGCGAATCCCCTCCCATCCCCCCCCTCCTTCTTAAGAAATCCATCATTTCTGAGAAATGCTTCATGCTGCTTTTTACTGCTTGCCTGTTACTTTGTTATTGTTGTTATTTTTTCTACTTTGACGCGTCGGCCGTTGTTCGGAATTCTTTTTGATTCTCGAAACCGAAAAGGTTTTCGTTGTTAAAAATTGACTGCCAATCGTGAAATAGTTGCCCGAGCTCGTGCGAACGTTTAAATCGTCGACGAAGGATCATGTTTGGCATTTAATGTGGTCGTCATCGCTGTCATTGTCAATACTATCATCACCATAGTCACCGTCATTATTACCATATGTCATCGCTATCATCATCATAGTCACCGTCATTATTCGACTGTTCGAGGTTGACTGTGAAGTTGAATGTTTGTTTTGCTCCCTCAGTCATCGATGCTTTTGTTGGGATGTTGATTTAATCTTAATTGGTTAATTAAAGTAACATTTATTTAGCACTGCTTGCATCGTCATCGCCGTCATCATCGTCATCGTCATCATCATCGATGCTCTTTTTCTGAGTCACACATCACGGGCTGTTGACGTTGTGGATGCACATTCTCCTCGACGACGTTCATCAGTCGTACCTCTGAAGATCAAACTCTCGGCCAAATTGCCGACGGCCGATCTTCCCAGCCGATTGTTTTTGCCTGTTTACATTCCTTCGTGCGGACGACGTCCAGTCGGTGACTTCAAACTCAGTCGATTTTCACAGTTTTTCCTCGTTTTGTACGCCGAGACTGCTCTGCCGACGCTTCTGTGCTCGCGAACGAATGGCCGACCACGTTTGGCGGCCGTCGCGAGGTTCCATTGCATTTCCAAATTCCACTTCCTCGAAGGAGCCGAGCGTTACGTTTTTCGGCCAAAAGCTGTACTCGGAGTACTGGCTGCGTTTTGACAAGCCAGGAACCTACTCGTTGCGGGTTTATACTCAAGACCGGGCCAGATTCGGTCGTACGTCCTTTTGCCGGGAGTAACTTTTTGACTGATGATTCTTCCATTTTTGCAACTGGATGGCATTCTAGAGCTTAGCATTTTGATAGTGAAAATGACTATTCGCGTTGTTTCGTTATGATTGCCATTATAAAATATTAACAACATACAATTAAGTTCTGTAATTTGCATAATGGCTTCATTGGTTCACTCGTTTTCAGTTGATTCACCTTCGTTCGGAATGCATTTATGAAATTTATGAATTTTTAGAGCCTTTTCTGCACAGCAATCGAAACAAATCAAGCCGACGAGCGTGTTATTTCTTGCTGTCGCTTTGAGCGAGTGATATCAGAAGCCGCTCCAATTTGAGCGTGTGACGCGTGACCATCGTCACGGACTCCAAAATGAGCGGCTGGAATAGGTCCGTTCGTCACGGATTTGGAGCATATCGCCGACAGGAGGGCGCGGATGGGGTCAGAACAACTACCCACTTAAACAGGCTGAGCTGTCATCGGGCTCCGATTTTGTGTGGCATCTCCGTAATGTAAGTGCTTTACGGAGGCGCTTATGGCAGTCGTCCTTATGTCTATCTATCCTTCGCAGTGAGGTTATTCTAATTTCATGTTTTAAAACTGAAGACGACCTTAGTAATAAGTTAATCAGGCCCGTCGTGCTGTGATGTAAACTCGGCAAATCTTAACCGGATCTCGATGGCAATAGGTGCGACTAATTGCCACAGCACGAAAACTTGTTAATTTCGAATTTGGAATGAAAAAAAAAAAATATCTCGGATATCTAAGAATCTAATTGCACTGTAATTAAACATGGAAGTTGTTTTTTTGTTTTCTCAAATCTCATCAGCGGCAGAATGGTTGGTTGACGTTTATTTTATATAGTAATTTAACCTTTTATGTCCGCGGGGTTAGGGTTCGGGTTAGGGTTATAGGGTCAGAGTAATTCCTCAGATTCCTTTAAAAAATTAATTTTTTTATAGTTCGAAATCGCTTTTCACATTATTTGTATGCTTTGTAGCCCCTTAAATTGTATTAAGTAATTGTGCAAAGTATGGTCTGTCACCATTTGTTGATATAATAACACAACATCAACTGGTAGTGGTCTAAGAAGACTAATAATGTCTGTGTGATAAATCACATTACGCTTGATTTGGGAGACCACAAAAACCTGGTGCAAACCCTGACAGAAATCATCTGACCTTTCGTGTTATTGGACTAACACGTTTACTGGTAGCAGATCAAATTCCAGTGAGTTTCCATGACAACACTTTTTAGTTTTTCCATCTTCACCTTCTCCCAAACTGGAAGACATTTCTGAGGAATTTAATTAATATTTTTAAAACAAAAACACTAGATTAATAACTATTTAAATCGGTATAATTTATCACGTCATTCAATATTTATTGAATGCGATTATTACTACAGCTTGTTGTGTTTGTCCTGTTCACGAAGTTATAATAAAATCAATAATTTAATAAAATACTACCACCACCGCTATCACTACTAGTACTACTATTTTTAACGAAATATTTGGAAAAATAAAAAATAATTTTTAGAAAAATATTTGCAGAGCAAACAAAGGTCTTATACTTGTTTCCGTCCCTTGTTGTTGTTTCAGTTCGATATCTGATCCTGTACTTTCCGGTAACTTATTTGCTCCAAACTTGCCTTCCGCTGGAGAAGTGTGGAAGAGGTTTCCGAGTTATTTGATTCAATGTCTTCCATGCCTTCCATGTCTTCCATGTCTTCGTGCTCCACTCTCTTTAGCCGAGTTTTTCCAGGAAGCAAGACGCCCATTTAATTAAGGATGTTGTACTCAACTTCCACTTTCCAGAGAAAGCCACGAATGTGACGGAGATCCGTGGGTTCATCGTCTTCATCATTGTCATCGTCGTCGTCATCGTCGACGTCATCATCATCATCATCATTGTCATCGTCATCATCGTCGACGTCTCATCATCATTGTCACCGTCATCATTAGCAGGATCATCTCCAGGATCTGGAAATGGGATCGTGAGCGTACCACTATTTTCTTCCAGCAAAAGGAGAGACTTGATCATCCACTTCCTTGTTCGGGCTTGAATTGGAAAGATTTGCAGGGAATTACTCCGGTACCCGGGAGGCAAGGAAGCCAATTATTGCCACCCAGTCATGACGTCATGGCGATGATGGTGATGGTGCTAGTGGTGATAAAGTTGAGAGCAAATGGTTTTAATGTTCTCTTGTTCTCTTACGATCATACTGCTCTCCCCGAGATATTTTCAGGATTTTTTTTTCAGATTATTTAGCAATAATTAGAATAACCCTCTTCATTTTCTACACATGAAAAAAAAAACAAAACAAAACACATGAACACAGTTCATCATGTCATTTTGTAAATCTCCTTTCAAGCTCTTCTCCATTCAATGTTACGTTCCAAGACTACATTCTTAAATTCCCTCACCAATGAAAAATCAACCTCAATCTTGACCCTTCAATATTCTTTATCGTCGATGATGATGGCGATGATGACAATGATGATGACGATGACGATG
>MPNW01000547.1:41739-44018 GCA_011800805.1 Hirudo medicinalis
TATTATGGCATTGTTTTATTTTATTATTATGATATTATTAATCATGGATAAATACTTCAAGATGATGATGATGAAGTTGTTGTTGTTGATGATGATGATGATGACGACGACGACAATGATGATATTGGTGATGATGATGACGACGACGATGATAATCTTGGTGATGATGATGATGACGACGATGATGGTGATGATGATGATGACGACGACGACAATGATGATATTGGTGATGATGATGATGACGACGACGACGATGATAATCTTGGTGATGATGATGATGACGACGACGATGATGATGATGAATAATTTCCTGTCGGATGCAAGTTAGACGTGGTGGCATCCAATAATTGCAGTCAGTCTTTACCGCCAATTCCATTCCAGAAGAGCAGACGCCTAAGCTTAATATCTTCTTATGGCGCACTAAAGATTCCCAAAATGAGTTTGCAAAGCTCACGGGATTATTGGGCCTGCAAGATGAGGATTTTATTGGGGTCAGAGTTCAGGTTTCCGTATAGGTCAGAGTTCAGGGTTCACCAGGGTCGGAGTTCAGGTTTCCGTAGAGGTCACCTAAGCCGACAACAATCTAGCTTCTTTTTTTGTATGACCTTGAATTCATTGTCTTTGGATTTTCAATTTTATTTGTTTCAAAATAACTCCCAGACAGTTGATCATACTGTTTGTCAGACACGGGGTACTTGAACTTGAACTTGGTACATTTGTACTTGCTCTTGTACTTGGACCTCAGTACTCGGTCCCATGTCTGTTTTTGAGAATAACGATTGATTTTATTATTATTATTATTATTATTATTATTATTATTATTATTATTATTATTATTGAGAGTTTAAGTCTTGACAAAAATGGTGATTTGTAGTTTTGCGTGTCCAAAACTGTTCTCTCTTCTGGGTTTCGATGATCATGATCCACGAGCACTTGGAGATGTTTCCAGCAGGATTGCGCAATCGATGAAAGTTTTTTTTATTATTGGTAGTAATTTAAGAAATGTATTATATTATTTAAGTCGATTTTAAATATTTAAATAAATATATTATTTTGTTAAATTTTACTTATTATTATTATTATTATTGTTATTATTATTGTTATTATTGTTGTTATTGTCATCATTATTATTATTGTTGTTATTATTATTATTAATTATTATTATTATTATTATTATTATTGTTAGTATTGTTATTACTATTACTATTCTTAATTTTATTATTATTGTTATTATTAAAATAAACATAATATCAGCAATATTTAATCAGCAACAGAACAATCGATATAAGTTTATAAATCATAACCACCCGGTAGACAACAGGTAGGCGAGTTACCTGGTGATAAGATTGGAGTTTTCCACGTCCTCCTTGGCAGCCTGGAATCTTCCTGGAGGAACCCCATTAACTTCTCCAGGTTCACAAGTGACCTTGTTGAGATCACCTGAGTTGAATTCCATTTCGTGGAGGAAGATAATCATCATGGACTTTCATGTTTTTCATGTTTTCATGTTTTCATGTTTTCATGTTTTTCATGTTTTCATGTTTAATGAAATGTTAGCATGTCTTCGATGGGATGAGAATTAAGAAGATGCTGACCGTCCTCTGTGTTGCTACTCTACGATGATGATGATGATGATGATGATGGTTGTGGTGGTTATGTTGATGATGATGATGATGATGACGACGACGATAGTGATGATGGTGGTGGTTGTGTTGATCATGTTGAATATGATGGTGATGATGACGACTACATTCGACGATGACGACGATGGTGGTGGTGATGATCATGTTGATGGCGATGATCGCAGCTAGGTGATGCGAAAGAGATTCATTCGATTAACGTAAAAACGTCCTTGAGAAACAGGTGACATTCGTTCGTTCGTCCTTGAGGGACAGGTGACCTTCGTTCGTCATTGAGAAACATGTGACCTTCGTTCGTTGGTCATTGAGAAACAGGTGACCTTCGTTCGTTCGTCCTTGAAGAAAAGGTTACCTTCGTTCGTTCGTCCTTGAGGAACAGGTGACCTTCGTTCGTTCGTCCTTGAAGAAATATAAAAGTCGACTGAAGTAACAAATACCCGAGCGGCGCAGACGATCTGACATTTTTCACGATTAAAAGCGACACATTTCGTATTCATTATTTTAAATCTCAAAAGACCACTTCAAAGTGGAAACAATATACAACACAACACGCCAACAACAGGCACAACTACACGATGGTGTTGTGCGTTGACAATCTACAGTTAGTGACGATGGGAACAACGACCACAATGGCGTAAG